>VMDO01007968.1:7718-87576 GCA_007922755.1 Pedetes capensis
GGGGGGGGGGGCGCCCGAGCCTGGAGGCATAGGACATGAGCCAATGGGAAAAGATTGGAAGTGTTTCATTACAGTTCTCAGAGCTTTATTTCAGGGCAGTCTGCACGTAATGGGGAAAATCTGCCTCTCCCATCTCCTTCCCCTTCTGATGGTGGGAATGGTGGTTTGGATCACTGGGGCATGGGAGTGGAGTCTGGGTGGGGAGAGAAGGAGCAAATGGATGTGGCTGGGCTCCTTGGGGAACATGTAAAGTTGATGACAGAGGAAGGAGCCCAGACAGGGAGTGCATTCTAGTTCACTCACTGTGGAGAAGGGGGAAATAAGCCCTGTGTTCTCCTGCCATTCCTTTCCCTTTGCATTTTCTTCTGGCATTAGTGGCTAGAGAGAATGGTGCCAATGCCTATGATTTGTCTCTCAGCTTGCTTTAAAAATATTTGCAAAGCTAGGTCTTCTAGTTTAGATGATGGATTAGAAGCAGCCTCTATGTGATGCAGTGAAACAAAGGAGGCAGGATAGTAAAGAATAGACTTTATTGCAAACAGATGAAATCAGGAAAAGCACAGAAATAAAGGAGGTGAATGGACAGCCTCAATACACAGAAATCAGAAGACCTGCTCAAGGGAAAGGAGAGAGCAGACCAGCTTCCACACCATGGTACCTGAGCAGGGGAGGAGAAGCCCCACCCAAAAGGTAAGCCAGGTGCCCCTCACCCTTCCAAGCAGTCTGGCAGTAAACAAGGACAAGTCACTGTATAGGGATCCTGGGGATGCATCACCACAGCCTCCAGGTGTGAGTTAGACAGTCAGGGCACTTGTGCGACCAGAAGCAATTTTGTTTGCCCACTGACCTGGCAGCAGTGTTGGAAGCTGCGATGCCTAGGAAAGCTCCTGAGCCACACCCAGATTTCCAACAGCCATGTAAACAGCTTGGCATGCTGTGGGCCCCAGACAGACTCATAAGCCACAGCTGGCTACCCCTAGATATGCAACCTTCCCAACCAACTCAGTCTCAGATTGAACTCTGAGCCATGGCTAGAGACACTGCCCTAGGCAGATCTGCGGCATCAGGGCTTGTCACCCACCTCTGGCACAGACAGAGCCACCCCTACAACTGAGCTGCTGAATAACACTCCAGGCCTGGGCAATGCAGCTAGCTGGAGACCCTGACAGACTTCACAGGAAAGCCACTCCAGTAGTTGTTCTTGACACTTTGTTGTTGTTGTTGTTAGGTGCCATCAAGTCGGATCTGATTCATAGCGACCCTCTGTTCAACAGGGGAAACACTATTGTCAGTGCTTCTCTGCTGTTCATAGGGTTTTCAATGGCAGATTGATTTTTGGGAGGGGGTTGCCGGGCCCTTCTCCCAAGCCTACAGCACCTGGTGTTCCCAGGTGGTCTCCCATCCAGGTACTAACCAGGCCCAACCCTGCTTAGCTTCTGAGATCTGACGGGATCGGATGCCACAGGGCTACCGCTGCAGGCCTTGACACTTTATACAAGGTTTAATGTCATCAGGTGTTATTTATGGTCTTAACTTAAACTAATTTTATCCATGAACTTTTTTTCTTTATTGAGCAACAGAAGATTTAAAGCCCCTTGCTTCCCCCACACACACCCAACAGTCCTCTGTATTCATCATCTTATCTGTCTTCTCATCCAACTCAACTGTTTATCTCTTCCTCCCTTTTCTCTACTACACTCTGTTATTTAACTCATCTACAACTCTTACCTCCACCCTCAACACTTTTCATCTCATAACTAACACTGCATTATTCAGGCTATCTTTCCTAAACTCATTGGTAATATACTAGTTAGCATAAAACAATTTTAACCATACAATAATTGCATATGTGGTTTGGCTAAGTGATGCTGTGGTAACAGTAATTGCTTTTCAGTCCCTGAGGGAGAATTAGGGACTGAATCCTCAAGAGAGAGCTGCTGTTAAAGAATACTTCCAAATAAATCCCAAAGAAACTTCCACCCTAAAAGATGAGCAAATCACAACAAAGAAATGTAAAAAATATGAAAAAGCAAGATACTGTGACTCCTCTGAGAGATCATAACTCTCCAACAAAGCCAAAGAAATTGAAAGAGATAAAATGCCAAAGAATTGAAAAGCATAATCATAAAAATAACTAATGTCTTCAAAGAAGATACAATAAGCAAAAAGATGAATTGAGAAAGTCAATCAAAGTTCTGGATGAGCAATTCAGGAAGGAAATTGATATTATGAAAAAAGAGCCAAATGGATATGTTGGAAATGAAAAACAGAATAAATCAAATAAAAAGTACAGTGGAAAATAACACCAGCAGAATAGATCAAACAGATGAAAGAATATCAGGGATGGAAGACAAAGTAGAAGACATGTTATACTCAGGCATCAATACAAGAAAACAAATAAGTGAATATGACCACAACTTTAAAGAATTGTGGGACATGATTAAGATACCAAACCTAAAAATCTATGGAAAAAGAAGAAGAAGATGAGATTAAAACCAAAGGCATAGAAAATCTACTCAATGAAATAATAGCAGAAAACTTCCCAAAGCTAAGGGAAGAAATGGACACCCAAACATAAGTGGTATTTAGAATCCCAAACAGACATGGCTAGAAAAGATCCTCTCCATGCCACATTACAGTTAGATGCTAAGGGTATAAAGCAAAGAAATAATTCTAAAAGCTTCAAGAGAAAAACACCAACTCATTTACAAAGGCAGACTCATCAGACCCCTCAGAAGCAACTCTACAAGCCAGGAAAATGTGAAATGACATATTTCAAGCCTGAAAGTTAATAACTTCCAACCAAATTACTATATCCAACAAAGCTATCCTTTAAAATTGATGGAGAAATAAAGGCATTCCAAGACAGGCACACACTTATTCAATTCACTACCACTAAGCCAGCAATGCAGAAAATACTTCAAGGAATCCTACACACAGAAGAAAAAATATAGACACAAATAAGAGAACCCAAGAGAGAATGAATCCTATGAGAAGAACACATGAACAAAAGAGAGCTATGATAAAATTATGTCCAATGTGTTAATCAGCAAACCTCCAATATAACCAGGGGAGAAAGAAAAGAACAATCAACAGTCAAACCAACCAGGAAAACAACCAACAAAAGCACACAAAACACCAAATTCATCTCAATAATAACCCTAACTGTAAATGGTTATAATTTTTCACATAAAAGACTCAGATTATCTAACTGGATTTAAAAACAAGACCCAACTATAATTTGCCTTCATGAGGCACATCTCACTGGAGAAGATATACACAGATTGAAAATGAAAGGATGGAAAACAATTTACAAAGTATGGGATTGCTATCCTGATATCAAAATACTTCAACCCAAAATTAATCAGAAGATACAAAGAAATTTGCTATATATTTATAAAAGGAACAATCAATAAGACATAACAATTAGAAATATCATCAAACAATGGAGCACCTAATTTCATAAAACGTATGCTACTGGCCATAAAGGAACAGATAGGTCCTGAGAAAATAGTATAGGTGACTTCAATACCCTAGTCTCATCAATAGAAAGATCATCCAAATAAAAAATCAACAGAAAAACGTTAAACAGTATCATACACCAAATGGACTTAACAGACATCTATAGAACATTTCATCTAATAGATGCTGACTATACATTCTTCTCAGCACCACATGGAACTTTTTCTAAAATAGGCCATATTTTAGGTCACAAAACAAATCTTAAATAAAGAAAATTGAAATCATTCTTTGTATCTTATCAGATCACAATGAAATAAAACTAAAAATCAACAGGAAGAAAAACTACAATAACATTACAAATACATGAAAATTCAATAACATACTTTTCAATGATTTGTGAGTGATTGAAGAAATCAGGAAGTAAATTTAAAAAATTTCTAGAATCAAACAAAAATGAAAACACGACCTACTAGAACCTTTGGATACATTAAAGGCAATAATATGAGGGAAATTTATAGCAATCAGTGCTTATATTAAAAAATCAGAGCAAGCCCAAGTAAATTAATTATGCATCTTCAGGTATTAGAAAAACAACAAGTCAGACTTAAAGGCAATAAATGGAAAGAAGTAATTAAAATCAGGGCAGAAATAAAAGAAAATGAAAAGAAAAATACAAAGAATCAACAAAATGAAAAGTTGGTTATTTGAAAAGACAAACAAAATGCACAAACTCTTAGACAAACTAATTCAAACAAATATCTAAATTAACAAAACTAGAGATGAAAGAGGGATCATTACAACAAATACCAATGAAATACAGATCATCAGAGATTACTTTGACAACTTGTACTCTCCAAAAAAGGAAAAGGAAGAAGAAATGGATGAATTCCATAACACATATGACCTACCAACATTAAATCAAGAGAATATAAATAATTTAAACAGACCTATATCAAGTAATCCTGCAGCCATACTACTGTGGCATCCTATCCTGTCTGATCTCAGAAGCTAAGCAGGGTTGGGCCTGGTTAGTACTTGGATGGGAGACTGCCTGGGAACACCAGATACTGTAGGCTTGGGAGAAGGACCTGGCAACCCAATCCCAAAAAACAATCAGCCATTGAGAATCCTATGAATAACAGAGAAGCAATAACAATACTGTTTCACCTGTTGCACGTATGGTTGCTATGAGTTGGATACCGAGTTGACACCACTTAACAACAACAAAAACAACAACATCTCAAGTAAGGAAATTGAGGTAGAAATAATGAATCTCCCAACAGAAATATAACCCAACAGAAATATAACCCAAGTCCTAATGGGTTCACAGCCAAATTCTACCAAACCTTAACGAACAATTAGTATCTATCCTCCTCAAACTATTCCATAAAATAGAAATGGAAAGAATATTCCCAAATTCATTCTATGAAGCCAACTTCACCCTTATACCAAAACCAGATAAGAACACAACAAAAAAGAAAATTATAGATCAGTTTCTTTGTTGAACATAGATGCAAAAATCCTCAATAAAATATTTGCAAATTGAATACAGCAACACATAAGAAAGATCATACACCATGATCAGGTAGGTTTCATTCCACAGATGCAAGGCTGGTTCAACATATGCAAATCAATAGCACATAAATAGCACATAAATAAACTCAGTGGCAGAAATTGCATCATCATCTCAATAGATGCAGAAAATGCCTTTGACAAAGATCAACATCCCTCTATGATAAAAGCCCTAAGCAACTGAGGATAGAAGGAACATTACTCAACATTACCGAGGCTATAATATGACAAATCTGTAGCCAACATTATACTAATGGGGAAAACCTGAAAACATTTCCTCTAAAACCAGAAAGGAGACAAGGATGCCCAGTTTCTCCACTCTCATTCAATATAGTCATTAAAGTTCTAGCCAGAGCGATAAGGCAAGAAAAGAAATAAAAGGACTACAAATATGGAATGAAGTCAAATTATCCCTATTTACAGATGACATGATTCTGTACTTAAAAGATCCTAGAGACTCCACCAGAAAACTCTCAGGTTTCATAAGTACTTTCAGTAACATAGTAGGATACAAAATCAATATACAAGTGTCAGTAGCATTTCTATAAAACAACAATCTCATTCACAGTAGCCTCAAAAAAATCTAGGAATATATCTAACCAAGGAACTGAAAGACCTATACAATGAAAACTTCTTGTTGTTGTTGTTAGGTGCCGTCGAGTTGGTATCCGACTCATAGCAATCCTCATAGGGTTTTCAATGGCAAACTGTTTCGGGATTGCCTTGGGAGTGGATTGCCAGCTCCTTCTCCCATTTTGGGGGTGCTAGGAATTGAACTTGGGACCTCAGAGACTGCAGTGCAGTGCTCTACCAACTGAGCTAAATCCCAGCGGGATGAAAGGCAAATGGAATAAAACAGAAGATTCAGAAATAAACCCCCACAAGCTGTGGTCACCTGATTTTTGAAAATGGAGCCAATCATGCATTGTAAAAAGAACAGCCTCTTCAAAAAAATGGTACTGGGAAAACTAAATGTCCACATGTAGAAGAATGAAAGTAGATCCCTATCTCTCATCCTGTGCAAAAATCAATTCAAATGGATCAAAGATCTTAATGTAAAACATGCACTTTAAAACTACTGGGAGAAAATGTAGAGGAAACTCTTTAACACATATGCATAATCAAGTACTTTCTTAAGAGAACTCAAATAGCCCAGGAAATAGTAGCAAGAATTGACAAATGGGAGTACATGAAATTAAAAAGTTTCTGCACAGCAAAGGAAACAATAAAGAAAGAGTACACAGAATGGGAGAAAATCTTTACCAATCTGACAGGGAATTAATATCTAGGATATACAAAGAACTCAAAAAATTACACACTAAAAAGTCAAATAATCTCATCAGGAAGTGGGCAATTGGACTAAGTAGACTGTTCTCAAAAGAAGAAATACAAATGGGCAATAAATATATGAAACAATGTTCAATATCCTCTACCATCATGGAAATGCAAATCAAAATGATACTGAGATTCCATCCCACCTAAATCAGAATAGCTAGAACCAGCAAAACAAACAACCAAGCAAATGCTGGTGAAGATGTGGGGAGAAAGGAACCCTTATACATTGCTGATGGGACTATAAACTGATATAGCCGTTATGGAACTCAGTATGAAGATTCCTCAGAAAACTAAAAACAGAACTACCATTTATGACCCTGCTATACCACTCCTGGGTATATACCCAAAGAAATCCAAATCTTTATACCACAGAGATACCTACACTTCCATGTTCATTAT
The DNA here is from genome assembly GCA_007922755.1 of Pedetes capensis. NCBI lineage: Eukaryota > Metazoa > Chordata > Mammalia > Rodentia > Pedetidae > Pedetes > Pedetes capensis. Next base: position 14,487 of record VMDO01007968.1, read on the forward strand.
AGCACTGTTCACAATTGCAAAGATATGGAATTAGCCCAGATGACCATCAACAGATGTGTGGATTTTTAAAATGTGGTATATATACATAATGGGGTATTATTCAGTCACAAAGAAGAAAGAAATTATGGCATTTGCAGGAAAACGAATAGATCTAGAGATCATCATTTTAAGTAAAATAAGCCAGACTCAGAAAGATAAATACCACATGTTCTCATTCATATGCAGAAGCTAGATTTTATCTAAAAGTGAGAAACATAAATGTGTATATATATTTATGCAAGATTGGAAAATACAAGGGTATAGATCTAGAATGGGGAAGGATTAGTGAGAAGGAGTGGCAGAAACACAGGGTACAGAGGGAGAGCACAAATGCAAAGTACCTGATACAACTATATGATAATCTTATAATGAAACTCATTCTGTATGTTAACTACAAAAATTTAAAATAAAAATACACTATGGGGGAAAAAGATGGTTTTTATCCTCTCACAAAAGCTTCATGGGCATCATATCTTTCTATCCTGAAGAAATATACATCTTTTTTTCCAGTATTACTTGGGGAGGTGATGATTGAACCCAGGAGTCCATGCATCCTTTGAAAAACAGGTAGTGTGTCAGTTAGGCATTCAGCCAGTATAATTTCCTGGTCCAGATTAATGTTTATGTGATCAAGAAATCTTAGGAAACTAAAGAGGATGTGAAGGCAATAATGTTGAATAGTTATGTATTATGCAGAATTATTCCTGTATTATCTCCCAAAGTCATCCTTTCAGTAGAATCTTTGAAAGCAAAGGAGAAGCCATACTCTCCTAGTCTCAAGTTTCTCCCACAGTGGTGGTATGGCACAGACAATGTGAGTGGTACAGTGGATGTCTACTTTCCAGGAGGGGCATGGGTAAGCTCCAGTGTTTAAAAACAAATAACAAAAGTTATACAAGATAAATTGATAAATAAAGAAAATAGGCTTGGGGCTGGAGGAATGAATCCAAAGCAAATGATAAGCACTATTGTTCAGCTATGTTCCTGACCTCAGACTAGCCATTTGTTAGCCCTCCCTTACCTAAACTTGCATCAAATGGAAAGACTTGAATTGGCTGGCCTTAGTTTAGTTTCTTCCCCCCAGTTCACCTTCCCTAAAAGCCTGGCAACAAGGGACAGTCCTAGAGAGCGGGAAGCAAGAGGAGGAGAGTTGTGGGCAGAGAGATGTCCACTCCCTCATTACCCCCAAGACTTGGATTTGAACTTATTCTCGGCAAATAATAGTGACTCATGGCACATTCCTGAAAATTCTGCCAAGGACACTACCCAGTCCTCAGAAGTGTTATCCTTCCTAAGATTCATCCCTGCGGACTACACTGCACCTACCTGGCACTCCCTGACTCAAAACCTTCCAAAAGCATCCTAGGCACTCCTGCTTCTCTTCTCCTACCACCCTCCCCTTTTGGCCTCTTTGACTTCTCTTTTGCTCAAATAAGACAAGCACATCCCTTCCTCAAGGCCTTTAAAGTTACTCTTTCCTCTGCCTGGGATGGTTTCCCTCTGATACTCCCAGGCTCATTCTCTTCTTTCATTTAGGATGATGCTCCAATTTCACCTTAGCAGAGTCTCCCTGGCTCTCCAAGACAAGTCGTCCCCCTCCTGTTAAAACCTGTCTCCCTCACTAGGATGAAAGTACAAGAGAGCAGAGAATTTGTTCAGTCATCCTGTCCTTAGCACTGTAAATGGATACTAGCACATACTTAGCACTTGATAAATACTTGCTAGAAAAATGCCTTGGATCATGGGCAGAGTCAGAAATACTGGGCTACTTTCTATCTCTGCACAAGCTTTGTTCGAAAGCCTGTGGATCTCATCTGCACTGATCATATCTCCCGCTTGTGTATGCTTGAATGTGTGTGTGTGTGTGTGTGTGTGTGTGTGTGTGTGTGTATGTGTATGGGGGCCATTTACATGTTAAGAATAGCTTAATAAAAGTACTACTTTTATTTGACTTTTGAAAATTGCAAAGTAGACATGACTACAAAGTCAGGAACACATTCAGCTAGCAAATATAGAGAGTAACAAGAACTTGAGCTTTGCAGGTAGACCCTGGTGCTTAGGGAGGCAGCAGGCATGCCTTCTGCAGTCTCAGCCTGGCTAGGGCAGAGGGAAGCTGCTGCCTAGGACACACCTGGCCTCTAGGCGGTGCTGAGGGCGGGTCTCCAGCGGGCCTCCACATGAGCTGATGGTGATTGGACCTCTAACATTTGGACCTGGATCTCATTTCTCTCACACAGCTGCAGGGCCCTCTGGCTCCTGCATACTGGGTTGGGGAGTTGTTGGATTGCTGTGTTTGGTGTCTCTGTCTATATAAAGCAGCTGAAAGTCATGAAGATACCTCAAAACCTCACTGTTCTCTTCATTTGGTCTTCTCTTTCTTTTCCAGGAGGCCTGTGGAGTACCCACAGGCAGAGGGCAAGGAAGGTCATCACCTGCACACCATTCCCATAGCTTTTGCTGATGAGGACTTTTTGGCTTGGCCTGCATTCATAAGCAGTGACATTACTTAGCACCTACTAATCCACAATTCACTAAGAACATGTATTTTGAATCTTTTAAGTTAGCTCATGACTATTTACTGAATGTATGCTGTTGTTGTTATTGTTAGGTGCTGTGGAGTCAGTGTCCGACTCATAGCGACCCTACATACAACAGACGAAACACTATTGTTAGTGCTTCTCTGCTATTCATAGGGTTTTCAATGGTGGATTGATTTTTGGGAGTGGGTTACTGGGTCCTTCTCCCAAGCCTACAGTATCTGGTGTTCCCAGGCAGTCTCCCATCCAAGTACTAACCAGGCCCAACCCTGCTTAGCTTCTGAGATATGATGGGATTGGATGCTGCAATGCTATGGCTGCAGGCAAATGTATGCTATAATGCATTTAAATTTAAAAGAAATAAACACATTATTGCTTTCTTTTCAATAGGAAAATCCTAGTGTGTTAAAAGGAGAGTGGTATAATTCTACTCTAAGCTTCTACTGGGCTGGGATTTAGTTCAGTTGGTAGAGCGCTGCGCTGCAGTCTCTGAGGTCCTGAGTTTAATTCCCAGCACCACAAAAATGGGAGAAGGAGCTGGCAATCCACTCCCAAAGCAATCCCGAAGCAGTCAGCCATTGAAAAGCCTATGAGGGTCACTAAGAGTCGGATACCGACTCGACGGCACCTAACAACAACAACAACCTTCTACTGGGGTAACCTTAAAAGAACTCTTTACAACCACCAGGGCTCCAAAGACCATGGTCAGAAAACCTCTGGGCAAGAGTATTTTTAAATGTTAAAAAAAAATAGTGTTCATGTGAGGACTACATCAATGGCTGATGTTAAGTAATATGCTACCAATATAAACCACAGTCTGGTTAACCCTTTGGTAAGCTACTGAAATTCTTATTACTTGGCAGGTAGACTGTCCTGAGTGTTGATTCAAAGAAAGAAGGCCCCAAAGTAACCAAGTGTCCTATCTAGGACAGTTGTGCCTGAAAGTACATATCTGGATGGGTCAGAGTTCTCTTGATTTCCTGGCACCATATTGTTCAAACCATGTAAGACAATAGAGATTCTGGCTATTGAACAGGAGGTATGTTTAGTGTGGTCAGTTTAGAATTAGCAGAACGCACTTCTCTTATTTGTGACTCATTCAAACTCTAGCTGCCCTGAGAACTTAGATTTTCTGGATCTTTTCTCAGGCAAAATGGGAAACAGATGGTGAGGACGGTCATTCTTTTCCCCATCTGATTGTTTCAACCACTGTCTGCTGTTGACTAGCTGGTTCCCATATTCAAGTCATGATAATTATCTCTGTTAGAAATAAATTAATTTGGATTTAAAGATTAATAAGAAAATACAACTTTTCTAGTGAGATATAAATTGGATATCTTTGAAGTTGCATATTTGAAGAATTTTAAATATCAGATACTCCTGAAAGCACATAAACTTTAATGACTTATTTTCTTTTTCTTTTTCTTTTTCTTTTGTGGTACTGGGGGTTGAACCCAGGGCCTGGCACTTGCATGCTTTGCAAGTGCTGGACCACTGAGCTGTGCCACCTCCAGCCCCCCCCCCTTTTTTTTTTTTTTTTGCTTTTTTGAGATAGGGTCTCGCTAAATTATGCAGACTGCCTCTGGTCTCAAACTTGCGATCCTCCTGCCTCTGCCTCCCGGGCCGCTGGGATTATAGGTGTGCACCACCATGCCCAGCTCAATGACTTAATTTTTATCTTACTATTATTTTTTCTTTCGTTTGATGTATCATCTTTCCATCCTGACATGTTTAGTGGTAACATGATTCATTTCAGTCACATGGTTGCACATATAGTAATAGTTGTATTGTTGTTGTTGTTAGGTGCCGTTGAATCAGGTCCAACTCATAGTGACCCTATGTACAACAGAACAAAACACTCCCTGATTCTGTGCTGGGCACATGATCTTTTTTAGGTTTAAGCCCATTGTTGCAGACACTGTGTCAATCCATCTAGTTGAGGGTGTTCCTTTTTTTATTGGCCTGCCACTCTCCCAAACATGATGTCCAAATATGATGTCCTTCTCCAAGGATTGGTCCCTCCTGATGACAGGTCCAAAATAAGTATGATGCAGACTAGCCATCCTCGCTTCCAAGGAGCACTCTGGTTGCACTTCTTCTAGGATGGATCTGTTGGTTCTTTTTATAGTTGATTGTATATTCAATATTCATCTCAAGCACCATAATTCAAAAGCATCAATTCTTCTTCTGTCTCCCTTATTCAACATCTAGTTTTTACAGGTGTATGATGCAACTGATAATGCCATGGCATGAGTCAGGCATACCTTTGTTTTCAGTATGACATCTTTACTTTTCAACACTTTAGAAAAGGTCCTTTGCAACAGCTTTTCCCACTGCAAAGCGTCTTTCAGTTTCTTAACTGCTGCTTCCATGGGTGTTTATTGTAGAACCAAGTAAAGGAAAATCTTGAACAAACTCAATCTTTTCTCCATTTATCATGAAGTTTCTTACTGACCCAGTTGTAAGGATTTTTGTTTTGTTGATGTTGAGGCACAATCCATACTGAAGGCTGTGTTTTTCAATCTTCATCAGTAAATGTTTCAAATCTTCTTCATTTTTAGCAAACAGAGTTGTGTCATTTGCACAACACAGGTTGTTAATTAGTCTTCCTCCAACCATGATGCAGAGTTCTTCTTCATAAAGTCCAGCTTCTCAGATTATTTGCTCAGCATAGTTACATTAGCTGAATTGTAAATGTTATAATATACTTAATCAAATGATGTAGGCACCAATAGCAGAAATTTATACATACACACCACACGTGGATGTGTGTGCACACATCCACGTGTAGTGTGTGGAGAAGGAGAAACACTGAATTGTAGCTTTTATCACCCCAAATGTGAACAGAACCTTGAAGTGACATTTTTAATTACAAGGATTAATTTCATAGGCAAAGAAGTAAGACAAGTCAGTTTTTTTGTAACTACCTTTACAAATGCCCCAAAAGGTCAAGTGTGCAGATCAAGTCTCCTCAGAGGTAAGGGATAGATCCTCGATCAATGCTATGGGGCCACCCTAGGGTCTCAAGGACCCACAGTGAGATTCACGTCCATTTGCTGCTTCCCTGTTCTCACACTGCACCTTTGCATGCCTATTGAGTTGGAAAGTAGTTCAGTATTTAAGGACTAAAGGCTGGAGGTGAACAAGCATTTAAAGTGAACCCTGGAGGCTCTTTGAGATCCACTCACTTGCTGAAACAGGAGTTCACTGAGCAAGTGATGTGTGTTGAGTTACAGATAAACAATCACCACTGCTGCTCACAGCCCAGTGAGGAGAGATGGACATAATACCAGGCAGGAGACCCTGTTCTAAGATATGCCGGCCTATCAAACAGAGGCTGTGAAAATAGAGAGAAAAAGTAACCTGGATATAGAATTGTAGTGCTGCTGAGCCAAAATACCATGAACTTGGTACCTTACAACAGAAATTTATTATTTCATTTTTCTAGGATATGTTGTTGTTGTTGTTGTTAGATACTGTCGAGTCAGTATCCAACTCATAGCAACCCTGCATATAACAGGCAAAACACTATTGTCAGTGCTTCTCTGCTGTTCATAGGGTTTTCAATGGCTGATTGATTTTGGGAGTGGGTTGCCAGGTCCGTCTCCCAAGCCTACAGCACCTGGTGTTCCCAAGCGGTCTCCCATCCAAGTACTAACCAGGCCCGACCCTGCTTAGCTTCCAAGATCTGATGGGAACAGATGCCACAGGGCCACAGCTGTAGGTGTTCTAGAATATAGAGGTCCAAAATCAAGGGTCAGCAGGGCCACGCTCCCTCTGAAAATTACAGGGGAAAAACTTTCTTACCTCTTCCAGCTTCTGATGTGTGCTGGAAATCTGGAAACCCTTGCCTTGTAGATGTGGAAGTGTCACTCTGATCTCTGCTGTCATCACGGGACTGTCTTCTGCCCTGTCTCTGTCTCTTCATATGGTGATTTTCACTCTGAGTCTCTCTTCTCCAACAAGGACTCCACCCTTTTTCAGCATGATCTCAACTAATGACATTTTCAAGAGCTCTATTTCCAAATAAGGTCACAATCTTAGCTCCTGGGGGCCAAGACTTCAATATATCACTTCTTGTTGTTGTTGTTAGGTGCCATCAAGTCGGTATCCAACTCATAGCGCCTCTCATAGGGTTTCAATAGCTGACTGTTTTGGGATTGCCTTGGGAGTGGATTGCCAGGCCCTTCTCCCATTTTTATGGTGCTGGGAATTGAACTCAGGTCCTCAGAGACTGCAGTGCAGCGCTCTACCAACTGAGCTAAATCCCAGCCTAATATATCACTTAGGGAGCACAAATCAACCCATAACACCCTGAGGTCTAATTTGTAACGCTAATATAAAGTTTTGGGCAAATCAGTTCCTGCCCTGTGCCACATCCTCTGCGAAGTTTCTGACTCGCTAAAAAATAATTTTTAAAAAATGCCCTAGCAGAGGAGTGTGTGGTGGTGCATGTCTGTCATCCCAGCAACTTGGGAGGCATGGCTGGAGGGTCCTGAGTTTGAGGCCAGAGACAGCCCTCATAGCTTAGTGAGACCCTGACTCAAAAAATAAATAATGGGTGGAGAGGTACAACCCAGTGGTGAAGCACTTGAATAGCATGTTTGAGGCCCTGGGTTCAACTCCCAAGTATGGCACAAAAAAAGAAAAAGAGAAGGAAAAAAAAAAAAAAAAAGCCTCTAGCAGGATTAGTAGGATTATAAATTTGGTGAGATACTTTAAATGGTTCAAGTGAACAAATTAATCTATAACACAAAAACAGGATCATATAATTTTGTGATTCAAAAAGTTAATACAGATTTAGCTTTAAAAATGCTAATTTATAGTGTGCCCTCAGAAGTGGGATCTGAGTTTTAAATTCCCAGATGAACAGTGATTTATTTCTGAATTCCATTGGTTTGTATCGGTCAGCTGCTGTGTGTCTTGTTAGTCATAACTTCAGACGCCTACCCCTAAGGGCCTTTGTGACAGGGAGGCTGGGCTCTGCCCTCGCTTGGAAAGAAGCCATTTGTATTGAACTGTGCCTCTTCCATCCCTTCTACCTGCTGAGCCAGCCCACACTGCTTTTGCTTTGGCTTCCTCTCCCCACAGCCTCATGCTCCTGACTCAGAGCAGCGTCGGGCTGTCTGCTGCCCTCGCCTTATCAGCATCCTGCCTGCTCTTTGCCAGAGGGTGGACGTGCTGCTGTCCAGCCGCAGGTGGCTGCTATTTGCAGCAATGAGCTCCACAGACAACGTTGTTCTCACCCCAGGCCCTAAGCCTCTTTGCTCTTGTCCTACGATCCAAGAGGGCTCCAGTCCCAAAATGATCTCGGGTGTGCTACAACTATGCTCCTGTGCCATCATGATGCCTATGTGGTGTATTCTGCACACATGAGGGAGAGGGGCAGCTTGGCCTCACTCCATTGCCACTGCACCAAAGAAATGATACGAATAAGTGACATTTATTGAACACTGTTTATTAGCACTGTGCTAAAATTTTTACATGGGTTCTCTCATTTCATCTGCACAGTCTCTGATGTGGCAGGTATAAATAGCATCCTCATAAGGCTGAAATCCAAGGGACTTGTCCAAGGTCACACTGCTGGCATCTTTGAAGAGCTGAGCAACCCACACTCTGGTGCCCTGATCCAGGGACAAGACTTTTCAGCCTTAGGCTGTGTCTTAGTTCTTTTGGGCTGCTATAAGAAAAGATCACAAATTAGGTGAATTATAAACAGCGGAATAATTTCTCACAGTTATGGAGGCTGGGCTGTTGCAAGACCAAGGAACTGGTAGATTTGATGTCTGCTGAAGGCCCACTTTCTGGTTCATAGATGGCCAGCTTTTTGATGTAACTTCTCATGGCAAAGGGGCAAGAGAGCTGTCTTGTGCCTCTTTTGTTGCTGTTATTAAGTGCTGTTGAGTTGGCTCTGACTCAGCGACCCTAAATACAGCAGAAGGAAACACTACCAAATGCTGCACCATGCACTTGATCCTTTTATATTTGAGCCCATTGTTTCAGTCACTATGATTCTTCTCATTTTGAGTTGTGCCTCATCAGAAAAAGGAGGTCCCGGGGGCTTTACTCCATTCTGTCATTAAAGTCAACTCTACTTTGAGGAGGCAACTCTTCTCCAGTAGTTTCTTGAATGCCTTCCAGCCTGGGGGGCTCATTTTTTGGTGCTGTATTTGACAGTGCTTCTCTGCTATTCATAGGGTTTTCAATGGCTAATTATTTCAGGATAGGGCTGCCAGGTCCTTCTCCCTAGTCTGTCTTAGTTTGAAAGCTTAGCAGGAACCTGTCCACCATGGGTGGCCCAGCTGGTATCTGAAATACTGGTGGCATAGCCTTTGGTGTCATAGGAACACATAAGCCCCCACAACATGACAAGATGACAGACACTTGGACATCTTTTGTAAGGGGCCCTAATTAATGCCCCCCAAACCATACCTGCAAATAGCCTCACTTTGAGGATTAGGTTTCAAGATAGGAACTTGGGGGACATAGACATTCAGACCATCACAGGCCCTCTCTATGTGGGATGATAGATGGACAGTGAGTAAAAGGACAGATGAACATTAGAGCAATAGATCCTTACAGAGTGAGCTTGAGTGGGCTACTCAGGTTATGTCAAGTCCTTCAGATAATGTTACATGTTGTTGTTGTTGTTGTTGTTGTTGTTGTTATGTGCCATCAAGTCGTGTCTGACTCATAGCAGCACTCATAAGGTTTTTAATAGCTGATTGTTTCAGGATTGTCTTGGGAGTGGATTGCCACATCCTTCTCCCATTTTTGCAGTGCTGGGAATTGAACCCACAACCTCAGAGACTACAGGGTGGCACTCTACCAACTGAGCTAAATACCAGCCTGCAATGTTACGTACGTATGCTAAATAAAATTTCAGGAGGCCATTTTTTTTTGACTAAGCTGTACTAGGCCCCAACAGCCTAGGCTAAAAATCAAAATCAATTATTCATGCTAATTTTCAGTCACCAATCTGAAGTTGATTTATCTGGACTCCCAAGAAATCAGGACTACAGAAATTACAGCCAAATTTCCCAAACAGACCAGCTTCAATGAACATGAAGACATTTACAGGACCTTTCTACTTTTTGTTGTTTTTGCCTTTTTTAGTTCTTCTTTGTCTATAAAATCAACCTCTTCTGCTCAGCTCATCAAGACACTTATTCTATTTTGGTTGATTTTAGAATGACCCTGGCATCTAATCCCATCTGATCTTGGAAGCTAAACAGGGTCAGCCTGGTAGTCTTTGGCTGGGAGGCCACCTGTGAATACCAGGTGCTGCACGCTAGGGATAAGGACCTGGCTTCCCACACCCAAAATAATTGGTCATTGAAAACCCAAGAATAGCAGAGAAGCACTGACAGTAGTGCCGGGCATGGCACAGTATGGGGAGTGTTCTGTCTGTTGTACATAGGGTTGCTATGAGTCAGACCCTACTCCATGGCACGTAACAACAACAGAATGAAAAAGCCAATTAAGAGTGTTAAACTATCCTAGAACTTGGAAAGCTGAGGCAGGAGGATCAGGAGCTCATATCCAGCCTGGGCTTCACAGGAAGTTCAGGCTGGCCTAGGATACACACCATGACCCTGCCTCAAAAACAAAACAAAACAAAAACAAAAAGATTATTAAACTAAATTGTAATTAATGCATGAAGTCACAGGCAATGCTGTGAGGCAGTATTCCTAGGAGTGAGATTTTGGAGTTCGGCATTACTGCCTGAGTTTGAATCCTAGCCCCACCCTATCACTTCCAAATTGTGAAAACTTGGGCCAGTTTCTTTCCAAAATCTGTATGCCTCAGTTTCCTCTTATGTAAAAAGGGTGAATTTTCATACTATCTTAATCATGGAGTAGTAAGAGGATTAAATAAAATGATGTATATTAAGTTTTTAGATTAGGGCCTGCCCCCCGCAAATGCTAAGTGTTGGCTAGTATAGTTTTTACCATTATTTAACAACAAGATCTTACTTTTGCATGTATGCCAAAGCTTTCAAAGTTCAGCCAGTCCTATGTGACAGACAAGGAAAATATTTTTTGCTAATTTACCAAGAAAGAATTTATCTCTAAGCGTTTAGGAACATGAAAAATCCTAGAGCCAGGGATGGTCGATACAGAAGGGGCTGGAAGCCAAGTGGCTTGATTAGGCCCTGAGGGCTGAGATGGCTCTGAGGAAAGGCCCCACACTCTTTCCCTGTCTTCATTTCAGCAGCCTGAATAGTCATGCCCTGTGATCCTCTGCCCCTACATGACTGTCAGCTTGTCATGCTGTGGGGGCTTACAGGTTGCTGTGATGCTGAAAGTTATACCACCAGTGTTTCAGATACCAGCAGGGCTACCAATGGTGGACAGGTTTCAGCTGAGCTTCCAGGCTAAGAGACTAGGGAGAAGGACCCAGCAGCCTATTCCCGAACACAATTAGCCCTTGAAAACCCTGTGAAGGTCAGAAAAGCACTGTCAAATGAGCCCCCTAGTCTAGAAGGTATTCAAGAAACAACTGGGGAAGAGTAGCCTCCTCAAAGTAGGGTCAGCCTTAATGATAGGAATGGAGTAAAGCCCTTGGGACCTCCTTTTGCTGATGGAGCACCACTTAAAAATGAGAAGAAATGTACTAGCTGCAACATTGGACTCACATGAAAAGATCATGTGCATGGCACAGTGTTGGATAGTGTTTTGTTATGTTGTACAGAGGGTTCTATTGCATATCAAGTCAGATCTGACTCGATGGCACCCAACAACAATGATCCCCTGCAAGGTCTGATACTGCCTTGCATCACTCTTCAAATGCCTATTCCCTGTTTAAGGACAGGAACCAGAGGAGCCTTTAAGATCCTAAAGAATGAACCTGTGACAGAGATATTCCTGGCACTTCTTGAAGGACCAGAGGGACTTAACAGATGTACATTTTAGATAGATAACTCTAGCAGCTGACGAGGAATAGACTGGAGGGCTGGATTCAGAGACCAGGTAGGAAGCCGAACTGATGATCCCTGTGAGAAATATCAATTGGTCTGAATTAAAACAGTGCAATGAAGAAGAAGAGAGGTGGGTGAGAGAGATTTAGGAATCAGCACAGGGATTTTATGTTGACTGGATCAATGTGGAAGACAGTGGGGAGCTGGGACTAGGGGTTTTTATAGTCAGATTGAGGGTGGTGGAAAATACTTCCTTGAGCAGTGGTTCTCAAACTTGAGAGTCACTTGGAGGGTTTATAAAAATACAGATTGCTAGCTGGATATAGTGACCCGCACTTGTAATCCCAGCACTTGGGAGACCACGGCAGGAAGATAATGAGTTTGAGGCCAGCCTGAGCTACATAGTAAGACCATGTCTCAAATGAACAAACAAAACAAAACAACAACAGAAGACTGCTAGGCCCCAACCCAAGAGTACTGATTAATGGGCTGCAGTGGGACCTAAGAATTTGCATTTCTAATAAGTTCCCGGGCTGGGATTTAGCTCAGTTGGTAGAACGCTGCGCTGCAGTCTCTGAGGTCCTGAGTTTGATTCCCAGCACCCCAAAATGGGAGAAGGACCCGTCAATCCGCTCCCAAGGCAATCCCGAAACAGTCAGCCATTGAAAACCCTATGAGGGTTGCTATGAGTCGGAGACCGACTTGACAGCACCTAACAACAACAATAAGTTCCCAGGTGATCCCCAAACTGCTGATGATCTTGGGACTACACTTTGAGAACCACACAGCCTTTAGTATGGGTTGCGCCTTAACATCAACAAAACAAAACTCCTTACAACTGGGTCAGTAAGCAACTTCATGATAAATGGAGAAAAGATTGAGGTTGTTCAAGATTTTCCTTTACTTTGTTCTACAATCAACACCCATGGAAGCAGTAGTCAAGACATTGAAAGACACTTTGCACTGGGAAAAGCTGTTGCAAAGGACCTTTTCTAACATGTTGAAAAGTAAAGATGTTGTACTGAAAACAAACTGAACATACTGAAAACATGACTGACTCATGCCATGGTATTATCAGTTGCATCATATGGTTGTGAAAGCTGGACATTGAATAAGGGAGACAGGAAAAGAATTGATGCTTTTGAATTATGGTGCTGGAGATGAATATTGAGTATAACATGAGCTACCAAAAGAACCAACAGATCTGTCCTAGAAGAAGTACAGAGTGCTCCTTGGAAGTAAGGATGGTTAGACTGTATCTTATGTATTTTGGGCATGTTGTCAAGAGGGACCAATCCATGGAGAAGGACATCATGTTTGAGAGAGTGGCAGGCCAATGAAAAAAAGAAGACCCTCAACTAGATGGATTGGCACATTGTCTGCAACAATGTGCTTAAACATAAAAAAGATTGTGTGCCTGGCACACAATTGAAGAGTGTTTCATTCTCTTGTTCATAGGGTCACTATGAATCAGACCTGATTCAATGGCACCTAACAACAACAACCCTGCAGAATAGTGTAGTTAGGTTTTGATATAGCTCTGAAAGGTCTCTTAGTGTAGGTTCCTCCAGCTGCAGACAGAGAGGATGCAAGTGAGAATACTTCGTTGAAGAAGTACAGGTAGAGCTGGGCATGGTGGCACATGCCTTTAGTCCCCATGAGTTGGGAGGCAGAGACATGATGATTGCCTGTGTAACTTAGTGAGACCCTGTTTCAAAAATACAAAGTAAAAAATCAGCTGGGGGTATGGCTCATGACAGAAAGTCATGTTGTATAGAGAAGAAAAGGTAGTTATTAACCCACAGGGGAACTGGTTTCAGTGCAAAGCACAGACCTCAAAATTATCCCAACCAAGGCTCTAAGGTTCTGGGAATATATGCACTGATTCTTTTTTCCCCTTTATTAGTAAATGATGATGGAGTACAGAGTAATACAGCATTGGCTTTTTCCATTATGCTTCCTTTATGTCACTTCTAGCAACACTTTCATCGACCCACAAAGTTTATGGAGCCTTATTGCTAGTATGCAGTTAAACTCTGATACTTATTTGGATAATCTTCCCCTATTTTTCCAACATACTCATGAAGTTGTGGTGTTTGCATTGAGATTGACATCTCCCCCTTCATCCCTCCTCATTGACCCTCATCCCCATCCCATCTTCTCTAATCTTGCTTCCCTCTGCTAGATCCCTCCCTCCTCCTTTCCACTCCTTATATTGTCCCTTCTATACTAAGTTTAATTGTGCATTTTTAATATTTCAATTTATAAACAGGATTTTTTCCCTCCTTTAAGTATGACTCAGCACCCACATATGAGTGAGAACATGTGGTATTTCTCTTTTTGAGCTTGTGTTCATTTGCTTAAGATGACGTTCTCCAATTCCATCCATTTTGCTGCAAATGACATTATTTCATTTTTTAATTGCTGAGTCATATTCCATTGTGTATATGTACCATATTTTTTCTTATTCATTCTTCTGTCATTGGGCATCTTGGTTGATTCCATATCCTTGGTTGATTCCTTGGTTGCTATTGTGAAAAGTGCTGCATTGAATATGGAGATGCAGGTGTCTCTGAGGTATGATGACTCATTTAGCTTTGGGTATATTCCCAGTAGTGGTATAACTGGGTCATATGGCAGTTCTATTTTTAGTTTTCTGAGGTACCTCCATGTTGCTGCAAAGTAGTTGAATCAATTTACAGTCCCACCAACAGTGTGGGAGGGTTCTTTTTTCTCTACAACCTTGCCAGTATTTGTTATTATTTGTTTTGTTGATCTTGGCCATTCTTACTGGAGTAAGGTGAAATCTCAGAGTTGTTTTGATGTGCATTTTCCTAATGGCTAGGGATATTGAGCAGTTTTTCATGTGTTTCATGGCCTTATGAATTTCTTTATTTGAGAACTGTCTATTTAGTTCCTTTGCCCACTTGTGTATTGGATTATTGGTTGTCTTAGGAGTTGCTTTCTTGAGTTCTTTGTAAATTCTGGAAATTAGTCCTCTGTCAGATGTGTAGGATGTGAAGATTTTCTCCCATTCAGTGGAGTCTTCCTTAACTGTGTTGATTGTTTCCTTTGCTGTGCAGAACATTTTTAATTTCATGCAATCCCATTTGTCTATCCTTGTTGGAATTTCCTGAGGAATTGGAGTCTTATTAAGGAAATGCTTTCCTGTGCCTATATGTTGGAGCACATTGCCTATCTTTTCTTCTAGTAATTTTAAGGTTTCTGGTTTTGTTTTGGGGTCTTTTATCCATTTCAAGTTAACTCTCATTAATACATGCACTAATTCTTGAACATCATTGCTGAGTGTCATTTATGGTGACAGGTGAGGTATGTTAATTCCTTGACAGGTTGGTCTTCAGCTTACTAGGTAGCATAGCTTCCCCTGGTCCTGGGGAAAGAGTCACAGGCAAAGAGATGCAGGCACAGGCTTTAGAAGTGGTAGGGCTAAACTCTCAGGTCCAAGAAGGAGGCAGTACATAAAAAAAGTACCTTCAGCCAGCAATGGTCCCTGACAAGGCTCCTGATCCTGGCCATTATGTGGACATGGTAATGTAATGAAGAGCCTTAGACTTTGTGTTTCTCCCATTTTGTGCATCTAGAGAAAGAGAAATGTGATAAGGAGAGTTGAGATGGGGTAAGAGGAAATATTTTTCTTGGTATTCTAAGGATGGCAGGTACTTTGCCTCTGGAAATAGTGCACATTATAGTTAATCATTCCTAGATGTGGGAAAAATACACACACACACACACACACACACACACACACACACACACACACAATTCCAAGAAGCATAATTAAGTGCTGGACTTTGTTCTGGGTCTTCATTTTAGATTAGCATATTATTGGTTTATTATGTCATAGTTTCTCACTATTACTTTTTCCTCAATGAGTATTTTCTCTTGGGTGCTATTTTAAGTACTATTTCAGCAGATTTGGACTACTATATTGAGACACAATAGATTCTGTAGCTTAAATGATAGAAATGTATTTCTTATAGTCAAGGTTGGAAGTCCAAAATCTGATGGCAGATATGTCTGGTGAGTTTAGCTCAGTTGGTAGAGTGCTTGCTCTGCATGCACTGAAGCCCTGGGTTCAATCTCTAACTCCTCAAGAATGGGAGAAGGCCACAGCAGCCCACTCCCCAAACAATCAGCCATTGAAAACCCTGTGAATAACAGAGAGCACTGACATCTGCTATGTTGTACATAGGGTGGCTATGAGGCGGACTTGACTAGACAGCACCTAACAACATCTTCTCATTGTGTCCTCACATGGTATAAGTGGGTGGATTTTAGTCTCTCTCTCTCTCTTTTTTCTCTCCAGTATTGTGGGGGGTGTATGTGTATGTTAGGCAAGTGCTCTGCCACTAAGCTGCACCCCTAGACCCCCTTTTCTTATTTTTTAATTTTGATACAGGATCTCGGTAAATTGCACTGGCTACCCCTGGCCTTGAATTTGAGATTCCCCTGCCTCAGCCTCCTGAGTCACTGGGATTACAGGCATGTGCGTCACAGGTGCATCCAGCCTCATTCTCTTCTTTTAAAGACATTAATCTCATCATGAGAGCTCCACCCTAATGAGCTCATCTAAACCTAATTACCTTCTGAAGACATCATCTCCTAATTTCCTCCCATTGGGGATTAGGGTTTCAACATATGAATTTTAGGGGTCACAAATATGCAGTCCGTACACATATTCTTCCCTGAAAGTTGTTTTCTTGGGCATCTAAATTGGATTTGCATTTTACTTTTGCTTTCTCCCAGTCTTTGCAGCCGTGGATTGATTTTTATATCAGATGGAAGGATATTCCTTTGCCACCATTTAGAGTTTAAGCAGAATGACAGAGGAAGCCAAATGTTTCTGTCGTTTGTTAAACTCCTGGGGTGATTGAATGAAGCACCCCTGTAACTAATCAAGACATGTAATAATTATATTGAAAAACTTTATATTACTTTTTATAAAAACAGAAGTATAAAATTCTAAAGTAAAAAGCCATTATTAGCCCAAATGCTCCTGGTGTAGCTCTCAGGTTCATTGGATATTTTCTGGCCCACAGAAATTTCCTAGCAAAGATTGATTAGCTTTAAATACATTTTAAAAATAAAGAAAAACAGTACTATATATTTGTTAAATAAAACGTATACAATTGCTTTGCAATGTAATGTAATGGCTTTAAAATACTATAAAATAGTTTTTCTTGAAGGTCAAATTGGTCTTGTTTGAAAGTGTCAATCTTCAGCTATAAATTCATCCTGAGACCCAAGATATGGAACATCTATTTATGGAGGATTAGCTGTGGTGTCTGTCACTCGGCAGCCTAAGGGCTGTGGAGAGGTCAAGTTCTAAAGCAAAGCTCGCTCATGGAAGGCTATTTCATGTGATCACAGAGCTGAAAGGATCACACAGCTCACTCATTTTACAGATGAGGAAAATGAGTCTCAACACAGAAGAGTGATTTCCAAGAGTAACACATTTACTTGTAAACTAAATGGCATGTAGGTCAGAGATGGGGAGGACAGTAATCTGAGCCCTCTGCCTAGCCCCAAGTGCCAGTTCTATTCTGCACCAGCCCCAAGGATTTGGGTCTGCACCAGGGCAGTTCTGGACAAGTGTCAAGGTAGGGATTCACACAGCATATGCTATGGGACAACATTAACTGATATTACTTAGAGATGTGGTTCTGTTGTAGTATAATTTTCAGATATGGGTTGCAAAACAAATCTAGTAGTGTCTTTTACTTTGAGATTCAGCTTCCTGGAACTATTACAATTCAGTGTGCCTGCAAATCTCACAGTGGAGTTATAACATTCAGTATTTCCCACACTTGCTGACAACAGAAGCCTCTTCTCATGGACCAGTCTTTGAGACTAATGATTATTAAGAACTTGTACTGAAAAAGATCCATCCCAATTCCTTTACTTACTCATGAAGAAAGGAAACCAAATGAGGTTTGATAGAACCAGACTGACTTCCATTTTAGGAAAAAATATTCTCAAGTTTCACCAAGTCCCACTGTGGACAGGTATCTGCTGAAATGATAATCCCAGGGATTATTAATTTCGGCTTCAGTTTGGGTCTGAGATTACCTGTTTAATTTAGGATGCACAGTGTCACCATGGCCTTCCTTAGAATTTATCTCAGGTCATTGGTAATGACAGAGCTGACCCAGTTTTTTCAGTGACCTCCATACTAATGTTCAGTGAATCCTGTACAGTCCGTGCTGAACTGGGTTTCGGGAATAGATATGCTCACCAGAGTTTTTCTGAGACTAAACTGAATCTGAGAATCAATGGGGAAAAATGCCCACTCTTTACCTGCCCATAGTTGCTCTTCAACCTCAGATACTACATAATTGACCATAAAAAGTTAATGCAGACAAACTCAATCTCCTTCATTTTTTTTTCTGGGGAAGCAAACCTATTCTGTTTCCAGATACTTTTAGTAACAATGATAGAAAAATAAGTTAAATATTAGTTCAAATTCTATCAAGTGAGCTAGGCATCTCCAGACTTCTCATTACCTCATGGGGAGTATTAATAACTATTCAGTTAATTTAAAAAATTAAAATGACCTATTTAATAAATTATTGCTCAAGGATGGCTTAGGGGGGTTACTTTGGCATTATAAAAGACCTCATAAAATGCCACCTCCATAACACAGCCTTTTCCTCCTAACTAGAATATATGTGACAGCTTCCTTCTCCAAGACTAGCTCAGATGAAAACTAATGAACGTAGAAATATATATATTCAATTTAAAAATTTGTCATCTGTTTTTTAGTTGGTTGTTGGTTGGTAGATGCCGTCAAGTCGGTATCCAACTCATAGTGACCCTCTGTACAACAGGTAAAACACAATTGTCAGTGCTTCTCTGCTATTCATAGGGTTTTCAATGATAGGTTGCTTTTTGGGAGTGGATTGCCAGGTCCTTCTCCCAAGTCTACAGCACCTGGTGTTCCCACATGGTCTCCCATCCAAGTACTAACCAGGTCTGACCCTGCATAGCTTTCAAGATCTGATGTGTCTAGACCCCACAGTGGTACAACTACAGGCACTGTTTGAGTAGTACCTTTTATATTGCAAATACTGTGGCTCCCTTTAGGTTCAATATTCACAGAAACATATACATCTAGGTTCTCCACATGTCTGTCAGCTTGTTGTGCTGTGGGGGCTTGCGTGTTGCTGTGATGCTGAGAGCTATGCCACTGGTATGTCAGATACCAGCAGGACCACCTGGTGGACAGGTTTCAGCTGAGCTTCCAGGCTGAGACAGACTAGTGAAAAGGACCCACAAGCCCATTCCTGAAACAATTTGCCATTGAAAACCCTATGAGTAGCAGAGAAGCACTACCAAATATGTTATTGTTTTTGTTGTTGTTAGGTGCCGTCGAGTCGGTATCCGACTGATAGCGACCCTCTGTACAACAGGGGAAACACTATTGTCAGTGCTTTTCTGCTGTTCATAGGGTTTTCAATGGCAGATTGATTTTTGGGAGGGGGTTGCCAGGTCCTTCTCCCAAGCCTAGAGCTTCTGGTGTTCCCAGGCGGTCTCCCATCCAGGTACTAACCAGGCCCGACCCTGCTTAGCTTCCGAGATCTGACGGGATCGGATGCCACAGGGCTATAGCTGCAGGCTTGTTTTTGTGCCGTTTAATTGGGTTCAACTAACACTGATCCTGTGTACAACATAAGAAAACACTACCAAACACTGTGCCATGCCTGGCACTATATCAGTATTTCTCTTCTATTCATAGAGTTTTCAATAGCTAATTGTTTCAGGAGTGGACTGCCAGGTCCTTCTCCCAAGCTCACAGCACCAAGTATTCCCAGGTGGTCTCTCATCCAAGTACTAACCAGGCCCAACTGTCCTTAGCTTCTGAGATCAGATGGGATTGGAGGTTAGTGTGGTATGGCTGGAGGCATTGTCAAATATTGTGCCAGAAAATGAGCTCCCCAGACTGGAAAGCATTCAAGGAATTACTTGGCAAAAGTTGCTTCCTCAAAGTATAGTCAACCTTAATGACAGGAATGGAGTTAAGCCTGTGGGACTTCCTTTTGCTGATGTGGCACGACTCAAAATGAGAACAAGCATAGTGGTTGCAACAGTGGACTCAAACATAAAATGATTGTGTACATGGCACAGTGTCAGGTAGGGTTTCATTCTGTTGTACATTGGGTTACTGTGAGTCAGATCCAATATGATGGCACCCAACAACAACATATATCTAGATACCTGTAATGTGTAATTTTCGAACACTACGACTTACTTTTTGATGACAATGTGAGGACTTACATATTCAAATTAATACTTGAAAAATAATTTTCCTGGAAAAAATATACCCATACATATGCACTTGTGTGTGCACACATGTATGCACATAATTTGTGTATGAGATGCAAGTGTTGGAGATACTGCCTATGCAGTTAGTTCCTAAGTCACACAAGAGAATGGGATTTCCTATTTTATCTTTACATTTCATAGTGCAAACTCTTTAGAAATTAGCAATTTAAGACTGGCTTTCTTTTTTCTTTTTTCTTTTTCTGAACCAGCATTTGCAAAATCTGGTTGGAGATGGGCAATAAATTGGAGTAAATGGCAATCATTTACTTTGTAACAATCAAATCTCTATGGCTAGTGGGCTTAAAGACCACTTTTGTGCTTGGCCATGGAGAGGTAGCATAGAAGCAAAACACAGAAAACTCTTGGCTATTCTGATATTAATGCAGACATCAAGAGAATTGCAACTTAGAAGCCAGGGCTCTCCAAACAAAAAAATTTAATGAAAGTGCTCACTTAGAAGATAATCCTATGTCCAAGTCCTGTGAGAAATCAGGACCAGGAGAAAAGGAACCTAGAAATAAGTTGTTGTTGTTGTTGTTAGGTGCCATCAAGTTGGTATCTGACTCATAGTAACCCTACATACAACAGGTAAAACACTATTGTCAGTGCTTCTCTGCTATTCATAGGGTTTTCAATGACGGATTGATTTTTGGGAGTGGGTTGCCAGGTCCTTCTCCCAAGCCTACAGCACCTGGTGTTCCCAGGCGGTTTCCCATCCAAGTACTAACCAGGCCCTACCTTGCTTAGCTTCTGAGATCTGATGGGATCAGACGCCACAGTGCTACGGCTGCAGGCAGAAATAGGTTAGAGGGTAATTTAATATTTTTGGACCTATCCTTTCTCTTCTGTGTTTATGTACTTTTCATGGAGTCTGATTCTAGGATACAATGGTGGGAGGAGGTGTGAGTACTTAGAAGGAAGAGTGGGCACCGTTGGTGAACTTGGCTGTGTTCAACATGAACTTTGAACAGCCGATAGCACTTGGGACATTTGCTCATTTGAGAAAGATCTTTTCGGTGCTAATGTAGCTTTGTATTCCTACCTATGTTCCTGCTGTGTTATTGAGTTGGCATGTTTCACATCTGAATATGTCTAATTACATTCTGTATAATGTGTTTTGGATATATTTCTACTTAGCTAATGTCTGAATGACTTAAAGCTCTACATTTTGTAGAACAGATTAGGAATATGATAACCTCAGGAAACATTTTCTACTATTTGGCGGAGTGCTCAGAATCCTCCATTATGCAGCTTCTACTTTATGGCCTTCCCTTGCTTTGCTACATATGCCTTGTGCTTGATCTAAGTGAGATTAAATCCCACACACCTTCCACTTCTGTACTATTGCTTGTACTATCCACTGCTCCTGGAACACTCCTCCTTCTCTCATTTCTAGCTTGCAAAATCCTATGCAAAGTTCCCTTAAAATATAGCTCCATTCTTCGAAATAAAGGTAGACATTTATCAAACTCCCAAATGTTTGATCTTTCTCAAAATCCCAGTGTCTTTCACAAGTTATGACTAATAATAAGAAATCAGTAATGACAATAAAAAACAACCAGCTTGATAAATAGAGCCAACTAGAAAATCTGCACAAAAATCTCATTCACAATGAAAATAAATGCCTCAAAATACCTAGGCATGCACATATACTAATTAACATGCAAGACCTATATAAAGAAAATCATAAAACTTTGCTAATGGATGTAAGAAAAGATATAGATGAGAAGCTTACATTGTAAAATTATCAATTCTTGCAAAAACCATGTTTATAAATTCAACACAATTACTATTTTAAAAAGATCCAAAGATAATTTTCATAAAACATAATAAGCTAAGTATGTCCAAAAGAATGAAAATACATAAGTAATCAAATGAATTTCAGAAGGGTGAGGGTAGCTTGCGCTACAGATATCAAATCACACCAAAGAGCTACAGTAATTGAAATAGTACAACACTGACTTAGGACCAAGAGAACAGATTAATTGAGGAAAGAGAGTACATTTTTAAAAAAAATGATAAGATGGTTCTAAAATTTATATGGAATAGCTAAGAAAGGAATAACCAAAACTCTCTTGACAATAAAGAATAAGGTACGGGAAGATTTGCTCTTCCAGAAATAAAGACATACCATAAAGCTACAGAATTAAAACAGTGTGGTATTGGTGCAAAGATATCCACAGAATAGGGAGCACAGAAAGAGCTCATGTATAAAAGGGCACGACTAATAGCAGACAAAGAACTTTACCCAGTGGGAAAACAAGGGGATTCTCAGTAAACAGTACCAGAAAATTGGCTATCCCTATGCAGAAAATAAAATCAAATCTCTCCTTCATGCCACATAAAAATAATTTCCAGGTAATTTAAAGATATAAATATGAAATGTGGAACTAAAGCTTTTTGAAGACTATAGTATAATTTTTATGCTTTTGTGCTACAAATTTTTCTGTTGTCAGTTTAATTCTCAAGCCATGCCACAAAACCAAAGAGGACAGAGTACACTAGAGTACACTCCCCTGTACACTAGAATACATGTACAAGAATGTTCATTTCATCTTCATTCTCCATTGACAAAAGTTAGAAATTCTCAGTTCCCTTCCAACAACAGAATAGGCAAATAGAAATGTAGCCATACTGTGGAATGTTGTACAATAAAAACCAGGAAAAATGTTAAGTGGAAAATTAAGTTGAAATTGAATGTCCAATAGCCACATGTGCTCAGTGGCTACTGAGCATATTGGATAATACTGGTTATAGAACATTTCCACTATTGTGGAAAATTCTCTGGACAGTGCTTGTCTAGAAAAGTTAAACCAAAGGGGAAAAGAAAAGTTATCATAATAGATGGGAATTGGCTGAGAATAGCATTTTGCTAACTATAATAACATAAACATAGGATTCTGAATTCCATATGTAGGACTTGAATGGGAGGGTGAGCAGTGGGAGGTGAGGGTTGGGTTTTGTATGAAAGACAGTGATGGTCTCATTTTCCCAGATGGGGACTTAATAGATGATACTTGTGACTGAGATATTGGGAAAGGGCATTATAGGCATTTTGTTGAATGTGTAGACGTATATAGCAAAAGATTCACGAAGTTAAATGATTGTCCTAGGTAGAAAACCAGGAGGAAGAGGGAAATGGACACTGATTTAGCGTCAAATCTTGTCTGCTCCCTAGACACACTTGTATTCACTGCTGTTTAGGAAAACATCACCTGAAGTTCTGCTATCAGCACCTGACTGGCCCCGGCTTTGTTCTGTAGTCAAACCCCTACTGATTCTTAAATCCCTAGACTAATTGCTGGTTGGTTTCTGAAGCTTCATGATATTTTGGTGTGTCAGCTAAATACAGAATAAAGAATTGAAGACTCCATTAAAATGTTAAAAATAGTATTAAAAATTAAAAACTAGTAAGTTAACATTTATTGAGTATCTACTATGTGCAAGGCATATGAAAAGAACCTATCAATAAATCACAGTATCAATTTATCCTTGTTTCACCGAAGAGGCCATAGATGGACCAGGAAAATAGAGCTACCTTTTCCTTCTTACAGGGTATAAATCCAGAATAGCATCTGCAGAGTTTACTAAGGAAGTGGCAATATTTTTTGTTTAAAGTGATTAGGAGGAAAATGTAAGCTGCTTGTTGGTGCGTGCCTCTGTGTGATCATGATGGGAATATGACTAGCTGTCCTACTACTCACTCTCTCACTTCTTACATCACTAGCAAAGGACCTCCGGCAATATCAAGCAGGCAAATTTAGCTGGGACTTTGCAGCATTTTTTTTTTCCTGAGGGATTGGTCCCAAGAAATCTAAGCCAAAGTATTTTCATGTGGACTCACTTCTGGCCTCCTAACTTGTTTGATCCTGTTCCTGGGATACATAGTTCGCTGTAAGTGGAGTTTGGGGTTCTTCTCATCAGAAGTCTCTTTTGACAGCTGTAGCATTTCATAAAGGGGTGGATGAAGAGTATCTTAGTTTAAAAAAAAAAAGTGTGTCTTAGTCCATTAGTTTTTCTAAAACAGTAAAACTATAGACTGGGTGGCTTGTAAATAACAGATATTGTTGCAGTTCTGGAAGCTGGAAGTCTGGGATCAGGGTGCTGTGTGGGTCCTTGTGAGGACTCTCTTGGGTTGCAAATCGCCAGCTGTCTGAACCCTCACACCATAGGAAGAGGGCAAGGCCAGCTCCTTTTCTAAGGACGCTAATCCCATTCACAAGGGCTCCACCCTCAGGATCAAGTCACCTCCCAAAGGCCTTCCTTGGGTACTATAATATTGGGAGATAGGATTTCAAGATATTTTTATGAATGTGAAAGCAGGGCACACAAACATTCATCTTATAGCAGAAGAGTGAATATTTCCCCATGCAATTGTACAGATTTTACAGGGCTGATAATCTGTAAATTTATTAAGATGTGTGTACAGCAAATTAGTGCAACTAGATGGCAACTTGACAATGCCAATTTTCAAAAGGTGGAAATAACCTCTGCCTCAGAATTCTACTTCTATAAATATATCTTACAGATATATTTCATACAAATATGCCAAGGTAATGTGCAGGGATACTTAACTGGGTGTTTTCTTTCCCTTTCTTTTCTTTTTTCTTTTCTCTTCTCTCTTTTCCTTCCTTTCTCTCTCTTTACATTTCCTTCCTTTCTTCCTTTCCTCTCTCTCTCTTTCTCTCTCTCTTTCTTTCCTTTCCTTGTCTTAACAAAAAACCATAAAACAACCCAGGAGTACTAATGGATACCTGTAGTCCCAGCACTCAGGAAGCTGAGATGGGAGTATTACCAAGTTTGAAGCCAGCCTAGGCTACATAGCAGCAAGATCATATTTCCAACAAACAACAACAAAACCACTCAAATAAAATAACAACAACAATAGCAAAAACCTGTAAAACAACATAAATGTTCATGAATGGAGCAATGTTTACGTAAATTATACTCTTTTCATTGAATTACTTGTGGAAAATAGGGTAAGATGTATCTATGTGAGATGTCACATAGATATGCCCAGTATATTTTGTTATATTGCATATAAATTTATGTTGGTGTCTCTACTGAAAATATCTGAAGTTTAACATTGACTACAGTTAATAAGTTCTATACTTTTTTATTTTATATAATTTTATATTATCTGTTTTTCAAAAAAAGGATTATTTTTTATTTCAAAGTACATTTAATTGTTGTTGTTGTTGTTGTTGTTAGGTGCCGTCAAGTCGGTATCCGACTCATAGCAACCCTCTGTACAACAGGGGAAACACTATTGTCAGTGCTTCTCTGCTGTTCATAGGGTTTTCAATGGCAGATTGATTTTTGGGAGGGGGTTGCCGGGTCCTTCTCCCAAGCCTAGAGCTTCTGGTGTTCCCAGGTGGTCTCCCATCCAGGTGCTAACCAGGCTCGACCCTACTTAGCTTCCGAGATCTGACGGGATCAGATGCCACAGGGCTACAGCTGCAGGCGCACATTTAATAGCATGTATTAAATAGTAAGTTACAATTCTAGTTTGCAGCTACCAAGTAAATTATCTTGTATTACACAAATATCCCTTGGTCATAAGACATGTGAAAACATACAAGATGAATAGGTATAATTAGTTAAGATGAAAAAATGATGCTAAATATCATTTACCCCCATGTAAAAGAGAGGTAGATATATTTGAAATATGAGATTACTTTCTAACATTTCACTTAGAGCCCTTGTTGTTGTTGTTAGGTGCTGTTGAGTTGATGTCCAACTCATAGCAACCCTACAGACAACAGGCAAAACACTATTATTAGTGCTTCTCTGCTATTCATGTTCAATAGCAGATTGGTTTTTGAGAATGGGTTGCCAGGTCCTTCTCCCAACCCTACAACACCTGGGATTCTCAGGCAGCCTCCCATCCAACCAGACCAGACCCTGTTTAACTTCTGAGATATAACAGGATTGGATGTGACAATGGTACAGCTGCAGGTGAAAGAGCCATTACAGTATGTTTAATTTCAAATCTATATCAAGATATAAGTGACTGACAGGATTTTTGCCTCAATTCAGAAGCAACCCAGAGAAAGAGAAATTCTCTGTCCTGTAAGAGCTTGTAATTTATGTGCTATACGTAAGACGAAATTAGATTTTAAATTAAAAACAGGAGTTCAGGAGCAAAGGAAGTACAACAGTGAGGGACATCAAGCAAGTTTTAAAAAAATTGTTAAATGATTTTTACAAAGTGTCTTATACTGTGTGTTGCCTAATAAAGCATATTTTCTCCTACTATAGTAGTAATTTGCTAGCTTCCATTTTATCTATTCTTGCTGTTCAGAAATTAGCCTTTTGGGGCCTGCATCCACACTTTGCTTCTAGGAGCCAGGAGTTCTGAGTTAATGGGAAATCAGGAACTCAGCTCCAAGTGAAAGGGCCTCTGCATTTCCAGCAGCTGGCCATACCTTGGAAGAGAGAAGGTGTTTTAGGAAAAGAAAAATAGGGTAATCTCTCTAATTATCCCTTGAGGATAACTTATCTAGAGTTACCATCAAATATTTTCATTATAATTGCATTCATCACATTATTTAAAATATTGCTTTTGACAACTTGATGCTTTCTGGATCTTATCCCTCAGTTTCTCTCATAGCAACACCAGTAACGCATGTGTATCTCACCTGGTGAGCATTATGAGGTTGAGTATGTTTTCCTCTGAAGATCGGACAAACAGTGGGAAAGACAGCAAGTATGGGAGGGTCAAAGGCTCTCAAAGTCAGGCTTATTCTCTCTGAATTCTTTTGGGTGCATAGGATATTGAATGAGGCTGCAGAAAATGAGAAATTAAACCTAAATTTGCTCCCTAGACTTTGGAAAGTTAGGCGAGTTAGGCAAAATTCCATCACATTTGAATAGCTCTAAGCAAGCAATTTGTTACCCTTTATCCTTTAGTGGAATTGATGAACAGGTGGTTTTTAGAAGATCACTCAGTATATTTAGCTTCTGAAATTTGAGCAACTCAAGATCTGATTGGCTGCTCCGGCCACATGATAATTCAGAGCACAGGCCCCACGCTGGCTTTCGCCTGGGGTTCTCAGGAGGGGAGAGCTGGGAGAGGATTTGCTGCTGAGAAGGTTTATTTGATAGCTTAAAGGTAAGGCCAGTTCATGTCTTTTTCTATAATGTTCTCCTGAGAAATGTTCTACAACTTGCCTTGAAGTGCTTCTCAAAGTTTTGGGTCCTAACTGGAAAAAGAGTGATGAAATGCGGCTAGGAAAGTCTATAACCCATTGCCCTATGAAGGCCCTAATAATATCTTATGTATGAGTAGAGTCAAGTCCTGTAATCACCAATGTATTGCTTGACCAAGTTGGCTGTCTTAACAAGATTTTTTTTTTTCATTTCTTGCCTTCAAATTTTTTCCTAACTATATTAGTATAAAAAAGGATCCATGTTCAATATTCCTATATTTATCCTCTTTTCCTGGGCTTCATTTGCCTCAGAAGGAGTGGCAGTTTCGCTAGCTTAACAAAACCAGCCACTGCAGGGTATTGGTTTACACAGCAAGCATCTTTGGGCAAAGGGACAGCTGCTCTGAGCCATCATCCACTTGTGTAGAGTCTCACTTGCTGGCATCAGGCTGAAAAGGCCTTGAGAGAGACTTTCCTTAGTTCCTGAATAAGAAATTTAGGCTGAAGACCTACAATCTTATATATACTTCAACCAATGCTTTAAAACTTTGTTATTTTTCAGGGTTGAACAAGAGCTACAGAAACGAAAAAAAAAATAAAAATCCATATAAGCCAATGGTTTTCCGGAAGAAAATAACCCCATTGCCTTGAGGTTTCTCTTTTTCTTTTAAAATTTATTGACAGATTTCTTTTTAAATGTTCTAATTGGAAGCATAAGATATACTGCATATAGTATACTAGAGCAGGGTAGAAAACTAAGTCAACCCTCTGAATTTTGGTGCTATGAGGACAAATTTCTACTTCTGAAAA
The DNA here is from genome assembly GCA_007922755.1 of Pedetes capensis. Classification (NCBI taxonomy): domain Eukaryota; kingdom Metazoa; phylum Chordata; class Mammalia; order Rodentia; family Pedetidae; genus Pedetes; species Pedetes capensis. Next base: position 42,287 of record VMDO01007968.1, read on the forward strand.
CCGAGCTGAGTTTTCTTTCACTCAATGTTTTGCTTGAAAATGTTTTCTCTCCATGTGTTTAGAAATTTTAATTCTGTTTCTTGAGTCCAAACACTGACTCTCTCAACTCAATTTCCTTTTGTAACTTTAACTAAATAGAGTTATGTAGAAGTAACAATACTCAACAGCTTGCTGAGGGAATAAGGAAAGAAATTTGAAACTTTGTTGTGTAGAACTCTATTTTAAATGTCTCCTCTCCCTTAGGCTGTAAAAAACATGTGATTATGTAGAGTATCTTGACATTAAATGCTATTTCTGTGGGGTTATATGATCATTTCTATTCTGAGGATAGATTCTAATATATTTTCATTTGTATGGAATATGAAAAGTTTGTAGGTACCACTACTACTCTGGGAAAATGGCAGATGACGAAGAATATGAGGAGGTGGTGGAGGTAAGACTTTTTCAAAACCAACTCTGACAGCAAAGTATTTTATGTAGTGACAATAAAAGCCATGTAGGTGAATCAATCATTTGAAAAATACATCATCTATTATAATTTCACAAAGAGTCGTCATCAAAGCCTAAGAAAGGAATATTTTATGTTCAGTTTCACTATAATTATGTAGGATTTAGAATTGAAAGGAAATATCACTGTTTCCCATTTTTACTTTTCTTTTAATGCTAAAAAAAAAAAAAACAGTGTAGGTATAGGCAAGTTTTACTTTGTCTTCTAAAATTGCATTCTTTCCTACCTCCCAACCCCAGTGTTCAAAAGGACAGAGGCAGTGAGGAGAAAGTCCTGAAAACTGAGCTCTGTTGCTTAACACATGCACAACAGAAAACTAGTTGGATATGTATAGTGTAATGTGGGCAACATCTTCCAAATAAGCATGAATATACACATATGAGATTTTATACATGAATATGTGCCCACAGGCTCACAGATACACCCAAACACATACAAATAAACTCATGAAGGTCACCGGTGACAGTGGGAACCACTTTCCCACCAACTCCTTTACATTTACTCAAACAAACAAGAATAGCTTTTCCTTTTGAATCTCAAATAAGAATAAGACCATAGTGGATATCTTGCAAATTTTCCTCCAGCTCATCAGTAGATGTCTATCTGACACATCGTACACAGCAGTTATTTATTTTGTATTTGTTTCATTTTGTTTTGATCATGTTATGGCTTTTCCTCCCCAGTTTTTGTCTTTAGCTTTACATTCTAGAAATAAAATATAAAGACTTGGGGCTATAGTCCGTATAAATACATTGCCATGAATCTGAAAGGACTTAATAAATGACAATAACCTAATAACCCAATAAATGATGATAACGCAATAAATGACAATAACCTAAACATATGAAAATTTGTGCTTTTTATAAGCCTGAAATTAACTATAAGAGCTACTCCAACCAAATTCAAGGTGAAAACCAAAGTTTGTCTTTGGTGACCAGTCTGTATTTAGATATAGAAAAGTCTATAAATAAAATTACCTCTATTACTAAAGAATAGTTTTATAAAAATCATAATGAATCTCATATAGTAGAATATTTGAACTCTCTGGTTTAAATGCCTATAGCTACCTCTTCCCATGGTCAATGATATCACTAGTGTACATTTTATGTATGTCCCTAGGGATCAGAATTATCACTGTTAAACAATAACAAATTATAGATTAACATAATTTTATATTAAATTGTCTTTCCTATGATGATAATGCCAGGAACATGTATGAGCCTCCAACTTAAACATCTCGTCTTTCTTTAAAAAAATTGTGTTCATTTGTCACTGGAAATTGTCCTCAGTGATGCATTTGATGCATTTAACTAGTTATGAGAATGGAAGGGCTATTTTTATATATCCTGTCCTTGCCATTTTGTTCCCATTACTGCTTCTGGGTCTGACCAGCAGGTGCCAAATTAATAGACTGCCTGACAGAGAGTGTTGAACCAGGTCTCTTTGGTCTCAGAAAAGATCACGAGAATGAGATGGTGGCAGACTCAAGAAAATTGGTCAAGGAAGAGTTCAGAAAACAGGAACTAGCTTTAAAAATATATCTCCTAGAGATCTTGGGCATCTCAAATAAAGATTTAGTGTCACTTAGAAAGAAAGAGAGAGAAGCAACAATTAACTGTCTAATTTGCAGCATAGTTCTATAAAAAAAATACATGAAATTTGGCATGCAAGTCAATGCCAACCATTTGGCTAATGTTAGCTTTTTTGTAAGCTTATTTCTAAGATATATTTATGAATTGTGAGAGCCCAGGAAAGGTAAAATTGGATAGTTCCCAAAGAACTGCTTTTACTTAAAAGCTTAGGTAATCCAGAATAGTTGGGAAATCATTCATGCCAGTTTAATGTTTCTTTTCAAGCCATTCATGTTTTGTGTGACCACAGGAATGGTTCCATCTGTCATCAGCATCCAACGGTATTTCCTAAATTGTCCAAATGGTATTTCTCTTGTACCAAAGTCACAAATGTAAAAGAGCAAATTTTTTTTTGTCCTGTAAGAGCATGTGGTTCCTGTTGCTATGTGTAAGGATATGCAGAAAATTAATTTTAAATAAAAAGTAGTGTAAAAGTAAAGGAACCACAAGAGTAAAGGTCACTAAGCCAGTTTTATGCCATTGTTACTGCAGGTAAAACTTATGACAATGGCTAAATACTTTGATAAGAGTTTATTGAACAAAGGGGCAAAAGAAAGGCCATTGAGGGATTTTGCATCAGTGCTTTGCCCAACATGTTTTGATGTCAGAAATAAGAGAAAGGAAGCATTTTCTTGACTGACAAAATGAGCCAAATATTTCATTTTTGTTCCTTTCCTTGTGTGCTTTGGCATAAATGAAGCTTTCCTTCTGTTTGCCCAGCAAAGCAAGGTGAAGCTGGGGCAGGATTCCACTCTCCTTACGCATCTGAAAAGAAATGTCAGCCCATTCCTATCTGCATCTATTTATTGCTCGTGATGTCAGAGGAGAACAAAAGTAGACTCACTTTCAGATACAGGCTGTAGGCCCCTCTCAGCCATCCATGGCAAACTATAGGCTAACTTACCCACACTTTATGTGGCAGAATCTTCCCATTGTTCCTTCCTTCCTTTGGCATTTATGAACTGTCACCACAGTGCCCTGTATAGGGCCATCACACTATTGAAGAGGAGCCAGCCATCACTGTGGACGAAACAAGGGAGAGATGGGAATAAATGAAATGTGGATCTTACCATTTCCACGATATGATATGCTAAAAAATTTACTCACATTGGGCTTTCTGTTTTGTTATATTGTTTCTTAGTAAACAGTGAGTTTTATCATAGTTTCTCTTTGCCTAAACCATACATTGAAGATATTATTAATGTATTATTTTCTTAGAAAATTCTATCTTGGCTATCATAAGAAAAAGAATTGGTACTTATCCCAGGGAAATATCTTCCCCTGAGTTAAAACCAGCCTCAGACACCTCATCTTGCTCATCACTCTGCATCTTTTTGTCCAGTCTGATGCATCCACTTTAGCTTTTTTAAAGCTTTGCGTGGTAAAAATGGACCTCTATTTTTACCTAGAGGTTCCGTAAGAGGCTCCCCACCTCCTTCCTTCCTATAGATATTCCAAGCTAACCAAGCCAGTGACATCACCTCAGTGGTGTAGCTGAGGCAGGGGAGAGGTGTCGGCTGCTCTGGTCCTCACAACCATACCTTTGTGCTCTGTTTATAGTACTACACGGAGGAGACAGTTTATGAAGAGGTGCCAGGAGAGGTAAGGCCCAGCCACAACTGCATGGATTCTCATGAACACAGGAAGAGCCTTCTCTTCCCTCAGTCTCCCAGGGCCACAAAGACAGGGAAGGGAGCATTGGAGGGAGGATCACCCACCCACCAGTGCTCAGAAGTTGGCAGGAAAAGACCATATAACTTGTTTGACAGGCTATTTTATTGTTTTTACTATTCAACTTATTCAAGACAGGAGGGAATGTTTCCCCTACCCCCGCTCATGTGGTATTTTTTTGTGTAGATGTTGCTAATTAGGATAATGTCAGTGGCTATTATCACCATCGGACTGTAACAAGAGGGATCACATTAGCTTTGTGACTGATACAGGGACCCGTAGTTTCACTATGAAGAGCTGTAACTTATAGGATGCCATCTCTGCCACCAAAGTGCCTCCAAGACTTTGTCCCTGATGATACAGTGAAATGCTACTTAGATGTTTAGCCCATTAGATTTTCTGAGAAAGCTATTCTCGTAAATATTCCGAGTTGGAAATCTTCCTCCCCACCCCCAGGATGAAATACGTCTTTTATGCTGCATTCTCTTTATGGACCTGGGAGCTGTTTCTCTTTGAGCAGGCCAAACAGTGATATGGGTGATTTACCCTGAAGCCAGCTCAGAAAACGTATGACTGCATAAAAACCAACACCTGTAGATGCTGTAAATTGGTAGATTTCTTCTGGGCAGCCACGCTTTAGTAATAATGGTCAGAAAGCTACCAATTACCAAGAGTCTGACAACAGTAGGGGAAGTTGTCACAGATGTACAATTTCCTTACCAGGTTTCTCTTTTCGTAATTGATGCTGGGATTCTTCCTTTGGCACAGATGATATTTGCTGTGAAGGAAATGATACTAGGAGATGGATTGAAGACTTGGCTACTTATCTTCTTTCCTTACATACAGTATTTTTAACCTTGGATCGGATTCAAACTTTTGAGTCTTAGTTTTTTCCACTGTAGCCTGTTAGAAGAAACAATAATTTCCCACATACTACATAGATAGGATTATTGTGAGGATAATTATCCCATTAAGTTGTCATCATTATTGTTGTCCACCTAAGCATTTATTAGTATAAACCACACTACAGTTCACATTAAGTAATTGACTAAGCCAAGAGAATGGTAATCTCTTATAATATTGATGTGGTTCATTTTTTAAAAGCTCATTATTCTTTGTCTCCTGTTATACAGAAGTGTACATAGCTTTATTTGATTGTCTTAACCTCTTGTACCCCAGTCTCAACTTTCCCTTTACTTTAGCCAAACAATTTAAGATTTTCAAATGTTTAAGAACAGTCTATAACTGGGCACGGTGGTGCATGGCTGTAATCCCAGCCACTCAGAAGGCAGAGGCAGGAGGATCAAAAGTTTGAGACCAGAGGCAGTCTGCGTAATTTAGTGAGACCCTGTCTCAAAAAGTAAAAAATTGGGCTGGGGGTGCATCTCCATGGTATAGCACTTGAAAGGCATGTAAGCATGAGGCCCTGGGTTCAACCCCCAAGTTCTGGAAAAAAAAATTTATTTCTGATTTTTATACTACCTTGGAGTGTTTGAGAATCTTTCTGCAAGTGCAATTTCCAGATAGTGTCATAATCAGCATTTAGATTTATGTAACATAATGCACTTTCATATGATACAGTGTGTGGCTTCCTGCTTTGGCTTGCTTTAGATATGGAAAAGTAGCACTAGGGAGGTAAATCTGACTTGAAGTTAGAATAGTATATACCAAGATTATGGTACCACTGTTTTTACCTCCATAACAATGTTGAACTCCATGTCAAATTTCCAGACAGTAACAGTTTATGAAACTACGACAACCAGGACAATATCTGACTATGACCAATCAGAAATTTCCAAACCAGCACTGGTACAGCCAGAACCAGCAAAGCCCGTAGAGAGGAAGAAGGTCATCCGGAAGAAGGTGGATTCTTCCAAGTTCATGACCCCCTACATTGAACACAGTCAGAAAATGCAGGATCTTTTTAGCCCAGTAAGTTTCAAATTCCTACTAACACGGTTTTATAACTGAGAAGTTACTGATCTTAACTGATTCTCAATTTTGTTTTGTTCCTCAACAAAACAAAAACTTATTTTGCAGAAATATAAGCTTGTTTCCTGTGACTTTTGAATTTTCTTTTCATGTAATTGTTTTGCACCATTACAGCATCAGGGCAAGCCTTTCTTGAAATTGTTCCTGCAAAATAAGCACAAGGCCAATTATAAAGCACTTGTTGGTATTTATTCACTGTTAGCTAATCTGAAATAACAGAATCATAATAGATTTAACTGAGGTCAGTTCATAGAAGCTAAATAACATATATTTGAACTATGCATGGAATAGCCTTTTATGTAGAGGAGCAAACAGTGTAAAAAGATCTCTAAGAGGTATATAGAACTTGTAGCTTAGAAAACCAAGATCAGACAAAGAACTCATTTGAAACTGAGGATCAGTGTTCAACTGTACCCCAGAGCCATAATTTTTAACTATGGCTGCACAGTGGTGTCTTGTGAGCTTTAAAACTATGGCTACTCAGGCCATTCTAGTTTAATTGGTCCAAGGTTCAGGCCTGTGCAGAAGGATTTTTAAAACCTGTGCAGGTGATTCTCATGTGGAGCCCAACCGGACAATCACTGCACCTGATGGTCTCGGACTCTTAAATTCTCATGTACAGTCCTATATGTTATACTGACTGGCAGCAGATTTAAACCCATTTTAATGGATCTAATTTATAGATTTTTCCATGGTGGGCTGAGGTCTCACTAGGTAGGTTGATTACATGTCTTCTGGGGCCCTGAAGAAATAAAATGAAGTTCAGGGGAACATTGGATTATAAAGGACTAAAGTTGATGTCAACAGCATCCTATTGTGTTTGGCAATACTCACTTTAGGGTGTTAAGTCCTAGAAATTATGGAGTAAATTTCTAGCTTAGATCCTTGAATGATATAAAATTTAGGTTTCCAAACAACAAGATTTGTTTGCCTCCTTTATTATTGCAATATTCCTCAAAGATAGAAAATTATTTATTGCCATAAAATCTCATTAAATCAAGTATTTTGAACCTAGAATTTCTGATATTCAGAGCAGAATGTCAGCATAATTCTATAATTTAAAGTGGTTAGTAACTAAATAATACAATTTAGATTGTTGACTGGTCCACTCAAGAATACTCTTTGAAGCCTTAATAATAATAAATTATGCACATTATTATTAAGGCAAGAATTCCCTGTATTTGGCAAAAATAATAAAATTGTATTCCTTTACAACATCTTCCATAATTCACACTTTCCATTAATTCAACTGATGTCGCAGCTATCCAAACCAGTGAGGTTTAGTTGCAACTTCTGAATTGAATATTTTTGCATTGTATCAGCAATCAAATCTTTTCAGACTTAACTCATTTTCCATATTTATTTTCTAAAGTAATTGAGGTTTGGGCTTTTTATTTGTGCATTCAAACAGAAAAGATTTGAGAGAGTCATTTTAGGGCATTTTGAAGACAATAATATGTAACAAATTCCCACTATCTCCAGGACCCAATCATGTTTAGGAGGAGCAATTAAAAAATCTATTTTAGTTTTTGCTGAGAGGGTGTGGAACAAAATGAAAAGTGTTACAACTGATAATTGTTATGACTGGGAGGGTTTTTTGTTTTTTTTGTTTTTCCTAATCAGATGGGGATAAGTTTTGTTGCATGAAGTTTCTGCTGCTGTCTAGTTAGGTTCCAAGCTAATACCTGATTTTTTCTTTTTAAGAATAAATACAAGGAGAACTATGAAAAAGCAAAAGGACAGCCATACGCCAGCACAACTGATACTCCAGAACTTCGCAGAATCAAGAAAGTACAGGATCAACTCAGTGAGGTGAGCTACATTGTTAAGATAAAGGAGACGGACATCTCAAAAATATGCCTAGCACTGGGGATTGAGGGCTATAAATGTGTGTACAGGGAGTAAGGAATGAAACTACTGTGAGCAAGTCCATGTATCTAGAGAAAGCATTGGCCAGAGATTATGTTGTAAATAATGAACCGAAAGTTATGAATGCTTGGTTTAGCAGTTAGCTTAGGAGATGACAAGACGGAAGTTCCAACTCACTGTAGACCTCATTGGAGTACTGTGAGACCCAGAAGCCACAGGCAGGAAATTTAGCCTGCTTTACAAAAGCAGACAAGTGGTAGATGCAGGCGCTCTGGGGATCTTTGATCAGCTTCTTAGCTAATGCATAGGAACTTTGCTTTGTGATTCAGACTTAGAGTCATTGGGCTAATGATCTTTGTCTAAAAGATATTTTTAAATATGTTTTGTGCTTGTCTTGAACTCTAATTGTGCATTATTTCTGTAGGTTAAGTATCGAATGGATGGTGATGTTGCTAAAACTATCTGTCATGTGGATGAAAAAGCAAAAGATATTGAACATGCCAAGAAAGTGTCGCAGCAAGTCAGCAAGGTAAGATCATGGTATGGATAGATGGGATGGATATTCACCAGTGTGTGTTACCTCTGCATTGCCTGATCCTGTTCACCAGTCCCACAAACAATGCCCACACACAGGCAGAGGTTCCACTGATGATCCAAGTGTCCCACAGGAGCTACACATGGATTAAAGATGCTATGACCTGCCCAAAGAGGCAGCTGTTACTCAGCTGTGGGGGTTGCTGCACAGTATTTAGTCCCAATGGCACTGGAGTACCTTGTTTTGAAAGAATTTGGGGAGCTGAACTTTTATGGGAAATCTCCAAATTTCAAAAGGGGGCAACTAATTAAGAAAGAAAAAATACTCTAGAATATCATGCAAGAACACATGCAAGTCAAAAGAAACATGTTTGACAGCCAAAATGAGTCAGTGACAGATTGGTTACAATTTTTTAAAGGATCTATAGAGAATCTGAATCACGAATTAGTACTTATTTATTAATTAATTTATTTAGTGGTTCTAGGGGGCCAAACACAGGGCCTCATATATATTTTGCAAGTGCTATGCCTGTAGCCTTACCACTGTGACGTCAGATCTTGGAAGCTAAGCAGGGTTGGGCCTGATTAGTACTTGGATGGGATACTGCCTGGGAATTCCTGGTGCTGTGGGCTTGGGAGAGGCCCTGCAACCCACTCCCAAAAATCAATCAGCCATTGAAAACCCTATGAATAGCAGAGAAGCACTGACAATTGTGTTTTATCTGTGTTGTACATAGGGTCACTATGAGTTGGACACCAACTTGACGGCACCTAACAAAAACAACATACCACTAAGCTGTACCCTCAGCCCATTTTTATATTTCATTTTGAGATAGGATCTCCTTAAGTTATGCAGGCTGCCTCTGGTCTTGAACTTGTGATGCTTTTGCTTCCACATCCTGAGTCACTGTGAATCATGAATTAGTTTGAAATACTACTTTTTTCTTTTTTAAGACAAAAGTTTATTAATGCAGGGAAAGTACCGCAGGATGTTGGTATGGTTAATGTTTTCCTGGTAACCCATTAGCAACCTTTGTGTAAGGTCCCCTTCATTCCTCTGTCTATTCTCTAAATCCTTATGCCTTGGGTGAGACATCAAGGCACAGGTCTTCTCCTCTTTCTGTCTAGGTTTTATATAAGCAGAATTGGGAAGACACCAAGGATAAGTACCTGCTTCCCCCTGATGCCCCTGAACTTGTCCAGGCCATTAAGAACACAGCCATGTTCAGTAAGGTAAGGGGCTCTGCCTCAGCCCACATCCAGCTGCTTCTGTCATCCCACCATATGCTTTAGAGCAATGCCTGGTGAACTCTTGATGCTTTGGAATATGGTTCCCCAGTGTTTTTGTGAGCAACCTGAGACATATGAGACCATAGGAGTGGGGCTTGGCAAGGAGGAGCCTTGGCTCCTATTGAGGAGAACTCGTAGGCAGGGTGGCAGAGGGTCCCTGGGGAGCCTGAGCAACCTGTGGGGAGCACATGTGGCCAGAATGAAGACACACCCGAGAGCCCACTAAGAGATCAACAAAGTAATACTGTAAATTTGTCTGTAGACCCTGTGCTATGTTTTGAGTATCACTGGCTGTCACTCTTATTAGAGGTTTGTCTTGTAACAGAGCCTGCAGTGGTAGTCCTGTGGCGTCCGAAACCGTCAGATCTCAGAAGCTAAGCAGGGTCGGGCCTGGTTAGTACCTGGATGGGAGACCACCTGGGAATACCAGATGCTGTAGGCTTGGGAGAAGGACCTGGCAAACCCCTCCCAAAAATCAATCTGCCATTGAAAACCCTATGAACAGCAGAGAAGCACTGACAATAGTGTTTCCCCTGTTGTACAGAGGGTCGCTATGAGTCGGATACTAACTTGACGGCACCTAACAACAACAACAACAACTTGTAACGGAAACTATGGGAAATGTTTTCTGGCCCCCTATGCTTGTGTTAGCATTTGTTTGAGGAGGCAGGTAAAGTCACAGGAAAGATACACAGTGAAGTCAGTCATATCTTCTCCTTTGAAAATAAGATTTTTCAGGACAAACAGGACAAATTATTAATAAAAATAACTTGGATTAGATGGAAAGGGGACATTATCTGTGAATTTCATTTACCTTTGCTGTCACCTTGCCCTTGACTCTTTATGAATGATTTCAAAATTATGTATTTCATGTAAGTGTGATCTCATTCCCTCATAACTTTTCACTCCTTTCTGATTTAGAAACTGTACACTGAAGATTGGGAAGCAGACAAAAGTATGTTTTATCCATATAACGACAGCCCGGAATTGAGGAGGGTTGCCCAGGCCCAGAAAGCCCTCAGCGATGTAAGTAAACTGCGCTTCATGACGTTTGGGAGTGCGGAGTCAGGAAAACTCCAGTTATATCTTCTTTTTTTCTTTTTTAATGATTTGCTTTTTTATTTTTTAACTGGCATACAAAACAATGAGTTTCATTATGACATTTTTTATATGTATCTCATTCAAATTCACTCCCTCCCCATTAAAGTTATATCTTCTGACCAGATTTTCACTGCAACTCTTTTAAAAAGACTAAATGGCATTATTACAGAGGAGTACAACCAGAACAATGATTTACAACAGCTAACTTAAATTAGATATAATTTATGCTTTATACTGAGTATAAGTTAGTCTAATCCCTTCTTATAGATGAGAAACTTGAGTCTAAGGTCGCATAGACAGTTAATGGCAGTGTGACCCCAAGATCAGGCTTCTTCCCATGAGAGCAGTGTTGTTCTCTCATAGCCCTGATTGAAATTGTTCTGTGACAATGGAGTGACTTTTAAAAAAAAAAATCTACTAAAATCACATGACTCTTTGCAGATTTATTGAGTAAACAATAATGCTGAGGGCTTTGCTCCATCATCCTAATCATCAAGTCTGATTTGTGGTGTCTCTCTCTTTTCTGGATGGGGGACCTGACTAGTGTTCTTGCTGAAATAGGCTTATTTGGTTATTCCACAAAGAGCCCTTCGCAGTGATGTACATTAAGATATTTCAGAGTCTGTGAAAAATCATCAGTCCCATTTACCAGAGTTTTAATATCTTATACCTTGAACATCATATGTCAGAGGACCTTAAAAGACCTGAATGTCCTTAGCATTGAAACCAGCAGCAATGGAGAGCCACAGTTAAGCCTAGCACTTGCCCTTCCTTTGATGTATTTTCCTTTTTGACCCCTGGATTTGCTAGAAGTCATAGAAAACTCAGACTACTGATCTGCTCTTTAGCAGAGCATTGTGTCATTAAAATCACTTTTATTTGTCAGCTAGAACCTGAAACTTATACTTAGTACAGACTTAATAAGCCATTGGAACCTAAGGTTCCATTTTGCCCTGAACTGAAGTTATATATATTCATTTGATGATGTCTCCAACTTTTGAGGTCTAATTTTGCTTTCCTCTCATTTAATATCACCTGAAAATTTAGTGGACACATTTTCTATCTTACCTTCTATGTGATTGGTTAGAATATAGTGCACATAAACTCTTATCCATAGGACAAGTTAGGAAATAAATCAGGAATTATAAGATTTTGACATCATCTAGTACATGTCACCAATTTTGGTGTGTGGGTATCTCCTGCTTCTTTTTGAAGATTAGCTTTTTGGTTCTGTACTTCATGAATTCATAATATTATTATGAGGCCTTTGTTGAAAGTCTGTTATGAATAAGTGGCAGAATAGAAAAACACTGTAAGTAGTTTTCTTCTGATCCCCTGAGAACTTATAATCATGCTAACAAAATGAAGTTGTTATATGTCAAACAAGAAAAAATTTAAAAACAAAACACACCAGTCTAATACTTGTTATGAGAATAAACATATATAAGTAATCAGGAGGTGATGATGCAGAAAAGATGGGTAGTGATGAGAAAGAATCTCATTTCAAGTTGAAGGAACATTCAAACAAATGGACAGAGGCAGAATCAGTCTTGAATGTTGAGAAATAATGAGAGTGAGTGATGTGGATGCCTCATTTGGAGGCCACATGTAAAATCACTGGGAGCAGGACCTTAAAAATCAAACAAAACAGCTTTGAAATGACAGGGTAGACAATAAAAAGTATCATGAGAATCTGGAGGGGAAAATTGTTGTGGTAAGAGTTGAATCTGGAGAAACTTTGATAGGCAGTACGCTGAATTAGGACTAGGGAAAAACTAGAAATTGTGATAATCTGTAGAAGTCTATTTTAGTAAATAGATGGACCAGAAGGATGATGGGAGCAAAGCAAAAGGAGAAAGAAATCTGAAAGTGGTAAGTGTGAACAAGTATTCATGACATTGGATATTGGAGATCAAGGTAAGAAAGAAGTTATATGTGAGTTTAAGACCACACATGGGTATCTGGGTGAATCGGGGTACAGATGGTAATGGTGCCTTAGTGGAGAAAGAAAAAGACTTGAGATAATGGGAGGAATATTCAGATTAAGGCATCCTATGGATAAGTTAGAAGTTTAGTAGTGTTGCATAGACGTGAGATCAGGAGAAGAACTAGTATTTAAAAGTCATCAGAACAAAAGTGATAACTGAAGACATGAAATATATGGGAGAGGCAGAAAAGTACAAGACCAAGGACAGAGTATTGGAGGACATTCACACTTGGGACATTGGGAAATGAGCCAGCAAAAGGATGAGGGAACAGAGAAGTTGAAGAGGAACCAGAAAATGCCATGTCACGTAAGCCTAGGGAGAGGTTTCCAAGAAGACACTTAATCTCCTAGTATCTCCCTTTGTCCATAAAACAGAGGAAGGATTATCTCTATAACACTCTCATGTTACAGAGTTTGAACAATTAAGGTTGGCTACCTTTTTCAGGTATCACAATAGAAGACACAAGGAAAGAAAGTATACAACAATGAAGTAAAATCTCCAACTCTTTCTCAGTAAAAGTTGACAATTAGGATCTAGCTATTATTTTTATGGCAGACCAAGTGTTTTCTAAGTATCAGGTTACCAACATGGCTATTAATACTATTGTGAACACCATGAACTTTTACAATTATTGAGCACAGAGCCATAAACAAGCTGTGGTTCACAGAACATAATACTGAGTAGGCATGTGGCCTTCAAGCTAAGGCCTTGGACTTAGAGACTCCCTCTCCTTTTTCGGTGTCCCTCTCAACTTTACTTATTGTGTTTTCCTTATTATCTAAGTAGAGACAAAATACTTTGCAAACACTAAGAAGGTCTTTAAGCTGATGAGAGTACAGAATTCTAACTAGACAGAATTCTGAGCATGGTGCCTGAGAAATTAGGACCTCTGGATTTGATTTCTCTGAAACTTCTTGACAGGATGTCATACTTAATAAGCATTTCTTCTGTTCGAATGTTACCTTCTCCCTAAGGACTTAGCCAGCCATAGAAAATTCCAGTTGCTCTCTGCCTAAAATAGTTTTCACTTATTTAAAAATATTAAGCAATGGAATTTATACATTTTAAAAACTGTCTTTTATATCTCAGTTGATTTGATATTGATGAAAGCTTTTGTTCTAGGCACCAGATAGATATTATTAGGATAAGATGTAGTTAGACTTGGTAAAAACATGAGATAATTAAGGCCTTTGAATTATCCAAGTCCTTTACAATATATATCTAAATAAGAATACTGCCACATGGAAGGAAGAATAATCTGTAGAAGTCTCAGTTGTGTACTGGAAGAGTGGGAAGGATAATACTCTTATTCAGACTTCCCCTCATGGCCTGACTCTCTGCATAAGTTACATTTGCATGGCTGTGACCAAAATACCTGCAAGTAACTTAAAGGGAGGAATTATTTATTTGGCCTCATGGTTTGAGAAGTGGTAGTCCATCATAGCAGGGAAGCCATGGTGGAACAGAGCAGTTCATATTATGGCAGCCAGGAAGCAGAGAAAGGGAAATACCTGAAAGGGCCAAGGTGAGATATGCTTCAAGGACACCTCTCCAGTGACCTCCTTTCTCCTGTTAGGCCTCATCTCCTACCTTTTACCACCTCCCAATAATGCCATTGTATCAAGGGACTAATCAGTTCATTATGTCAGAGCCCTCATTATCTAATTGTCTCTGGAAAGACCATCACAGACACATCTAGAGGTGTGCTTCAGTAATTGCCTAGCCATTTCTTAATTCAGTCAGGTTGACAGATTAACCATGACAATCAGGTTGTCAAGATTAACCATGACAGAGTATAAGACATGTTTGGAAATCAGTCACTGAACTTTCTTTCTAGTCAGGCACTGTGCAGGCCATGAGAGTTCCCAAGAAGAAGACATTACTCTGCCATCCAAGAGCCCACAGCTCAGAAGGCACACACTCAATTTAAGAACTCAATTAAAGTGTCATCTGAGAACCTCCTTAAAGAAACAAGGGTCACATTTATTGAGATCCCAGTAGGAGTCAGGGAGGACTCAGGAAGGAAAGTCCTCCTGTCCTGAGACATGGAGAAGGAACAGTCTACAGACACATAAGAACGTAGAGTTAAGATGTTCCCAAGGAAAAGAGAAGCATCTATGAGGTCCTGTGGAATTTGAGGGCTGCATATGTTGAAGATCTATAAACAGTTTTGGGATACTGGAGGCAGGGTTCAAGATTGGAGGAAGAAAAATCCAGAAGTGTTAGTAGTGAAGACAGAAAGGAAAGCAAAAGCAAAGAGGGTGGATGGTTCATGGACTCCATACTTTAAGGTGATAGAAGCCTTTTATCTGCTGAAGGGAAGACATTAATGAAGAAGGAGGAGTGGAAGCCAAGAGAAAGGGAAGGGATGACGGATGGAACAAGGCACAAAGGGTGATGGAGGAATGGTCCAGGAAGCAGGAACTGTACGCTGCACTCGTCTCCTCAGAGCCAGGGCAGTGGGTGGGAGGGGCAGGGCTGAGTTGGGGAAGTGCAAGTATAGTGTTTCTCTCCTTTGCAAAAGCGGGAGCTGACAGTAACATGGAGTTGCCTGGAAACTTAAGGACAATGTTGGGATTTTGACTGGCCTCTGGGAGTAGAGACTGACCAAAAAAACATCACAGGGAGTTCAAGTTGCATTGAAGGCCAACTGGCAATTAGATGCCATGAGGTCATAGGGTGTTAGGCAAAGAGCCCCAAGTAAGTTGATGTTCACAGAACAGACAGTTGAATGAATAGGACTGTAGATTTCAAGCCAAGTGCTTGGGTTCAAAAGCTTCCTCTGCAGTTCCTTCTTCCTGAGCTTCCCCAACCCCACTTTTTTTTTTTTTTTTTTTTTTTTTTGAGGCAAGGTGTTGCTATTATATCCCAGGTTGGCCTCAAACTTGTAATCCTTCTATGTCCTGAGTGCTGGAATTATAGGCACATGCCACTACATCCAGCCACTTGTGTCTCTCTTAACCCTACTTATATTATTGTCATCATCCTATCCATAGAATTGGGTGATTTTCTTTTGTAGCACTCAGCATCCCAGGCAAAACCATAGAGGAAATATATTATTGAGTTGGTCCAAAAGTGGGAGTTTGTTAAGTGGGTATGAAGAAAAGACAAGAGATTGTGAGGGTTGAGGATGCTGGTAAAAAGCAAATTGCCATTACAAATCATGGTGTGAAAACAAATAAAAGGAAACAGTTCTAGGGCCATAGTCCTAGAGAAAACAGGTGACTCAAAGAACTAGAAATGACTAGCAATACTGAGAGCAAAGGCACGTAACATCCAGAAGGACAGATTACGGTAACGTGGTGCACTAAAATTGAAGACTTCAAACAAAAATGAAAATTATCTTTTAAAAATGCCAACAAATGGAGCATGAAAAGCAGTGTAAGTTTCTATAGTCTGTGAGCCTCCCTGTCTTTTGTTTTGTCAGATTGCCTACAAAAAAGGTCATGCTGAACAGCAAACTAAATTCACGCCTCTGTCTGATCCTCCGGATATAGAATTTGCCAAGAAAGTAACCAATCAAGTGAGCAAGGTAAGTAAACAGAGCTGGACACCATCTCTCTTGGAAACTCTGCTTAATAATTTCAACCAGTAGAAAAAGAAACCCAACAGTGAAGCTGAGGAAATACAAATACTGGGAGAATTTTTCCTATGACCCAAAAAATGTATAGCAAAAGCAGTACATCCATCAATAGTGCAAACTGTGGTAATTAATGTTTAGCCAGCTTGATGACTCAGTAATTTTTAAATGTCAAAGTCACCTGTTGAAAACAGAGCCTGTGTCTCAATGTCACTTGACATTTTTACTTCTGAGAGTGATACTCAGAGTAACTAGGTAACTGTACCTTTCTATGGGGGATCTGGTTTAATTCATCAGTAAGACCAACTACATCAGTCAGACATGGACAAGTGAAAAGGCAGGAGTGGGCTCTCCCACAGGCTTAGTATGCAACAGTGGTAAGGGCACTGCATAACTTTTAACGCCTTTGCAAGAAGCTTAGTCTGCCTATATTTAGGTTGATAAACTAGCTCGGAGGAATGCAGCCCTGGCAAGGAATGCAGAAGCAAATGTTCAACTGATGAATAGGCCCATGCTAAAGTCCTGTTTAAATTGGTCCAAATCAGGCCACTTTCTCCTGGGATACTGCTGCTTTTAAATAGCTCTTTGTCCTCCGAGGCTCTGAGTCTCAGTTTGGTCTTCTGCTGGAATTTTGATGGAACTCCAAGATTTCTACCTTAAGAATTTTTTATGGGGAAGGGGGGGAGAATTTCTTTAGTACAGAAGAAGAGAAAGATATGAATGATGAAATCTCTTCAGTGATTTTCTTAGTGTCTGGTTTTACAAATTACTTAACTGTATAACCATGGGCTGTTGGGATAAAGGATATAGTTTAAATATAGTAAAATTTCATTAATAAGAATACTACTAACCTGACATTTTCCCAAGGGCTAAGCAGAAATTCCCTTTAGAACTACACATAAAGACAGCCAATGAGTGTGTTAATATAGGAAATAAGAATGGGAGAAGGACAGTTTGTCTTTTTGGAAGAAAGAGTTGGTTTTAAGTAGTCAGTTAGAAATAAAAAGTATTCATTTAAAATTTTTATTTAAAGGGTATTTTAAAAGATATTTTACTAAGGAAGTATTTTTTCATCTTATTTATATACTGTGGATATTTTTAAATGATTTTAAAAAATCACTTTCTAACTCCTCTATAATCTCTCCACCAATTTAGGTTTATCAGATAATAGCTGCACTTTTCAATATGGTAGGCACTAGCCAAATTTCACTATTCAGCACTTGAAATGTGACTAGTACAAATTGAGTATATTACTGAATTAGGGCGTCTATAACAAAACACCCTACATAGGGCATCTTAAGCCACAGACATTTGTTTCTCACAGTTCTGGAGGCTGTAAGTCCTAAATTAAGTATTCAGTTCTTACTGAGGGCCTCCTTCCTGGCTTGCATACAAGCCACCTTCTCATTATGTTCTTACATGGTGTAGACAGTGCGAGCTCTGGTTCCTCTTACTTTTCTTATCAGGACACTAATACCAACATGAGGGCCCAAACCTCATGACCTCAACTAAACCTAATTACTTCCCAAAGGCCTCCCCTCCAAAGGCTATCACATTGGGAGTTAAGGTTTCAGTATATAAATTTTAGGGGGACAAAAACATTCATTCCATTAACACTGAGAACCTATATGTGACACCCTTTTGACAGTTTTAGAGGGCTACAAAATCAGATGCAGATTTGAATCATATGGATTAGATTTAAGGTTGAGAAAACTCTCTCTTGTGAATCCAATTCACACACAATTCTAATCTGCATTTGATTGTTTAGCCCTATAAAACTGTTGAAAGGGTACAGATTAGATTCAAGAATATGCAGGTATAACATTTCAGGTTGGGGTAGCCAGGCACAGTGGTGCGTGCCTATAATCCCAGCGACTCAGGAGGCAGAGTCAAGAGGACTGCAAGTTTGAGACCAGAGGCAGTCTGCATAATTTAGTGAGACCCCATCTCAAAAAGTAAAAAAAAAGGGCTGTGGGTGCAGCTCAGTGGTACAGCACTTGCAAAGCATGCAAGCCCGAGGCCCTGGGTTCAAGCCCCAGTACCGCAAAAAAAAAAAAAAAAAAAAAAAAAAAAAAAAGATTTCAGGTTGGAATATCCAGTTGATAACCAACTGGATTTTATAATGTAAAAAATATTTCAGTGGCACATTGTTGTAAGCATGTAGCTCTGATCTTCTGAAACCATGGGGACTCTTCTATTACATAGAATTAGGAAATCTCCCATTGATTTCACCAGAAGAGATTTGATTGAGTCAGGAAGGCAACCCAGGGCCCATGATAGACAATAAAACACCAGCCAAATCCCTTCTACTCCCCTGAATGGAGCCATCAGGAGTCCCAGTGTTTACTCACGGAAGAAGAGAGAGGCTTCATGCTCCTTTCTGTTTGACAACCACATAAAAACTACAGATGCAGATGTAAAAAGTAGAAAATGAAGCCTGGTATTTAAGCACAACATTTAGGGAGCCTAATTTGCGGCCCAATGGAAATATCCTTATCTGACCTCTGGGGAGGAGGGACTGTGCTTCGGTGAAGCAGTCTTACTGTATCTATCCACATGTGGTCACCTTTTCACTCAGAGATGGTGTCCCAGAGTTTGTAATTGACCAAGGCACTTTCTTCTATTAAACAAACAAAAATCCTAGAGAAGGTTTATTCAGTACTTTCCTCTAGGTTTTCGTTGGTCAACTCCAAATACAACAAAGTGGGAGAGAAGTTTAGGGGGAAACCTGTGGGGTTGGGATAAAATTTGACCTCTGATGTGGGGTCACATCTCCATATATCACACAAAATGCTTGACATGCAGGATAGATTCCTTGGCTGGCAGAGAGGGTCCTGGGGAGATGCCTGTCTGCCTCTTCCTCTCACTTCTCCAGCTGCAGGCCTTGTCCTTTCAACTTTTCATCTACTGTCAACTGAAGGAGAAGGAAGGAACTTCTTCAGCAGTAAACAAGCTGCAGTCTCCTCTGCAGTCTCCTCCTGAGTAGTGAAAATCTCCCGAGACTTGGAAGTACTCAAGAGCATGTTTTGACCAATCCATCTCCACAGGATCCATGTCAGGGGGAAATAACAAGCTTTGTTTCATGAAGTGGAATAAGAGAGGAAGGATTTTGGATGAGAGGGCTGGTTGGTTTTACACAGTTTTGTGTCTTGTTTTAATCTCTCTCTAAAAATCAGACATTCAAGCCAGATACTGTGGCACATGCCTGAAAACCCAGCTAGCTATTCAGGAGGCTGAGGCAGGAGGATCACAAGTTCAAGGCCAGAGGTACCCTGTGCAATTTAGTGAAACCCTGTCTCAAGATTAAAAAAATGAAAAAGTTGCTGGGAGTGGGCTCAATAATAAAAGTGCTTGACTAGCATGTGAAAGGCCCTAGGTTCAACCCCCTAGTACTGGAAAAAAAAAAAAAATCAGACATCTGTTTCTTAATGTGAGAATTAATCTCCTACTCAATTTTGCTTAACAAATCTATACACAAAAGGCCTATTTCTCAACAATAACCCAAGGTTTGGACGTCATTAAGAATATCGGCTGCTTCTCAAGTGTAAATTGTGTTACAAAGTTCTCTATATCTTGGCTTTGGAATGCATCAAGCCCAATTGTCTCTTCTCAGTCCTAGAGTTTTCCTCCTTTGATAGCAAGCAGGAAAAGAACAGTAGCTATACAGAAAAAAGAAAAAAGAAAAAAAAGAAAGAAAAGGAAAAAAGAGAGATTAGGACATTTTAGCCTGAGCTATTTGTACATTGGGAACTTCCGAAGTTTTATTTTTCTTTTTCCCCTTTATTGATAAATGTTGGTGGGGTACAGCATAGTACAGCATTTGCTTTTTCCATTGTGCAACTACTACATTACTTTTGGTTACACTTTCTTCAACTTACAAAGTTTATGGAAACGTTTGATTTATATGTAGTGAAACATATGCATTTATGGGTTATATTCCCCTTTTTTTCCCTTGTGCTCATGAAGTTGCATCATTTACACTGAGATTATCCTCTCCCCCTTTATCTCTTTACATTGTTTCCCCTCCTCTTCCCACATTCCACAGTCTTAGCTTCCCTTTTCTAGTCCCCTCCCTCCTCCTTTCTACTCTGCTTATATTCTCCCTTCTTAGCTAAGTTAAATTGTTCCTTTTTATATATCTGCTCATGTATGCTCCAAAAAGAATAGATCAGAACAGATCCTCTCCATGAGACTTTACAGTTACAATGCTAAATTTGGAGAACAAAGAAGCTATTCTAAAACTTCAAATTATTTTTAAATTTTATAGCGCCGTAGAATTTACAAAACCTTCATTAGCAGATCACTTAGTGCATGTTCCCAGCAGTGCTCTGTGCAAAGTGTGCGCAGCACCTGTGGTTGAGAGATTTGAAGGTTGGAGGCTAAGTCATTTCTCTGGTAGTGACTGAGTCAAGTCCTCATCCCAAAGCTTCTGAACCCAGGTCTGGGGTTCTAAAACTTACAGCTGTGAAAACCACTTGCTATTAATTAGCATACTAACCTTTGGAGAAGAAAAGAAATAAGGCACCTCCAGCTCATTCGTTCTGCACATCATTCACCCGTAGCACTTGTCCTGCTAACCATATGCCAGAAAAACACTTTCTTTTTTCTTGAAGGATATGGTGGAGATGTAAGCATGAAAACTACTTGAGACCCATTGGTTATGTTTTTACACACTTCTATGGGCCACAGACAGGAATCGCTGTAACCCAGCTACACCTCTGGTTCATGGGCCCAGATTGGCTAGGTTAATCCTGTTCCAAGAGCACTTAGGCTAATGTAGTTCCAAACCACTATTATCTCAGTTCATGTTGGTGTAGTTGAATAAACATTTGTGAGGTAATTTATGCCTGTGGCGTTTTGTGTCAGATTTTAAGAATATGAAAATGAAGAGGACACAATACTTGCCTTCAAAGATCCTGAGATCCAGGTAATGGTTGGGGCAGGATTTCAATTTTTGAATTATTATTATTATTTTTGCAATATTGGGATGTTGAATCCAGAGCCCTGCACATACTTAGCAAGAGCTCTACCACTGGGTTGCACCCCCAGCATGTGAGCCCCACCTTTTTAAAATCTTGAGACAATGTGTCACTAAGTTTTGCAGGCTGCCTCTGGCCTCAAACTCACTACCCTCTTGCCTTAGCCTCCTGAGTTATTGGAATTACAAGAGTGCACCACTGTGCCTGATCTGAATGATTACATTTCTTTTTGTTGCCAAGTTGAGTCTGACTTGTAGTGACACTAGGGACAACAGAATGAAACGATACCCAAGACTATGTTATGCCCGGCACTGTCAGTGCTTGTCTGCTATTCATAGGGTTTTCAATGACTGATTGGTTTGGGAGTGGGCTGCCAGGTCCTCCCAAGTCTATAGCACCCCATATTCCCAGGTGGTCTCTCATTCAAGTACTAACCAGCCCCAACCATGCTTAGCTTCTGAGATCTGATAGGATCAGACGCCAGGGTGGTATGGCTGTAGACATTTCTTATTAAGCTTCTTTTAGTGTAAATTAGGACATCTTTCTTGTTAGCCTGCAAGCTGAATTTTCGTGTGATTTTTGCTTTCTGGATAACAAGGGTTTTAGTAAACCTTAGAAAGAAATTAATGGTTAAGTTCATTTATCATATAAATCTTGGGTTGATAGGTTCTTTTGTAACTCTGAAATATAAGTAGGAGATGACCTCTGACTCTCTTTTCCTCAAACATTAGGGAACAAGTGCAAGTTCTGAATGAATTAAGTCCCCAAACCCAGGAAGGGTAGAGGGTGTTAGTACTCTGCCTACTCTTTGTCTTCCTTCCCTCACCTCTGCACTGGAAGATTTCTTGAAGATATTTTTAAAGGACCTAAGAAGCACCTGGTCAAGATATTTTAAAACATTAATCCTTATTACTATCTTATTTGTCTTTCCTTTCTCTTCGGTTTGTCTTTTAGCAAAAATACAAAGAAGACTATGAAAAGAAAATCAAAGGGAAATGGAGTGAAACACCTTGCTTTGAAATTGCAACGGCCAGAATGAATGCTGATAACCTCAGCACAGTACGTAGTGAGACAGTCACACGTCCTGGGAAGGGATCCCTTTTCCTTGTGACTTCTAGCCACCTGCTACATCTCGAGTAATGCAAGAATACCAGAGTCCCCTCTTCTAAGGGACAAGACCTGATGCAGAGTTTCTGTTAGAGAAAGAAAATCCACAATCTCTTTCCTTTTGAAAAACATTATTTTGACCACATTCCATTATTTCTACCTCAATTTTCACAGGAACAACATGGTGAAACCCTGTTACTGATTACAAAGTACAGTTAGTGTGAGTTAAAGGAGCTCTTTTTAATTTACTCTTTGCCTGCCATACATTTATAGAATTGATTAACTTAGTTTCTTCTCTCTGGAAAACAGAAACCTAATTCCTCTTTTACTTTTCTCTTAAGTTTGCTGCTCCTGGCAATCAAAAGCTGTTTCTTAGTAGCCAAGAATGTCCTTTCTATCTTTCTAGTTGATTTCCCAGCCTCTTCTAATTGTTCCAAATCTCCGCTAAATTGTTAATCATTTTTGCAATGGCATCACATTCTCTAATAGTAATCTGACCTACTGAAACCAAAGGAGTGTGGATTTGGGTAAATTCTCCAAATGCCCCATGTCTTCTTGTATAAACCCTTTGGCAGTTTGTTTCCATAGCAGTTCACTAATATGTTTTATGTCTTACAGAGGAAATATCAGGAAGATTTTGAGAGCATGAAAGACCAGATTTACTTTATGCAGACTGAAACACCAGAATATAAAGTGAATAAACAAGCTGGATTGACGGCTAGCAAGGTATGAGGAAAATGTCCTATTGGTTTTGATGGTTTTAGTGGAGTGAATTTCTTAGCACTCTGGCTCTCGTATATAATGAAAAGAAGAAGAAGAAGAAGAAGAAGAAGAAGAAGAAGAAGAAGAAGAAGAAGAAGAAGAAGAAGAAGAAGAAGGAGGTGGAGGAGAAAGTGGTGAGTTCTTGGCAGAATCACTAAAGCTGACATCAGCAAATCCCAGGCATTTGAGAAAGAGCAAAATGAAAACAACAATTACAACAAAGGTACTTTGGAATTATAAGAGGGATACTCAGATTTTTTTGTCATGTATGAGCATCAATCTTCAATATTTCCTGGAAGAAAGGGCCTTTTGCTATCTATAACTACAAAGGCTGTAATCTCAGTTAGAAGGACTTTTCATGCCCAGAAAAGACAATTGGTAGGCTTAGATGTAGATACACTTTCCCACACTCAGTGCAGTCATTATTTCTCTTAATTTCCCACTGAGTGGTGAAAAACCTGGTCATAAGCAAGACACATAAATCCATGGATATCTTCATGTGTACTATAGAGTGGCTTTGGTAAAGAGTTTTCCACATTGGTATTCTAAAGATATGGTTACTAAATCTTGAAGCCAAGTCCACTTGTTCTAATCCTTGGCTTTGCCGGAAAAGAGAGAATAGGAAGATTACATCACTTAGACAGTACAAGATGGTGTTTTGAACCAGGTGAGTAGCAAGGCATGTCATGAGTAATATTTTGAAAGTAGAACTGACTTGATTTGCTGATGGATTAGAAGTGGAATATGAGAGAAATTTAATCCAAGCAGCTAGATGGACAGAGTTTGCCTTTATTGAGATAGGAGCAGGTAATTTTTTTGGAGGTGAAACAGGAGCTCATCTTCAGATGTGTTATATTTGAGATACCTTATAGACATCCAAAGGCAAATGTCAAGTGGTCAGTTGATTGTATGAATCTGGAGTTTCAGAGGATATATATGGGAAGGTTATAAAAATTTTGGAGGCATTAGTACAGGAAAGTATTTAATGTAATGAGACTAGAGAGCACCAAGGGAGCAAGGTGAACAGAAATCTCCAAAGACTGGGCCCTAGACTGCTTCCATCTCAACACATCACTGAGATGAGATAGGAGCAGGGTTGGGAGAGAACAGTATCTTGGGGAGCAAGTAAAAGAAGAAGGGAGTTATTGGCTGTGCCAGATGTTTCTAGAATGGATTTATCAACATATGTGGTGTGATAAAAAAATACAGTGAATGTTTAAATAAAAGCATACATTATAGTGAAAGACACATTGCTAGTAATCTCCCGCAAAATTCTCCCCCTGACTTCGAACATAGTTGTCATTCTTAGCACTTTCTGAAGCAGTTCTGGGTGTCCTCTTTCATGAGTGTCTTTAGTTTCATTCTCCGTCATGACAATGCTCTGTGTCACACATCACTTCTGGTATTGCAATTTCTGTCAAAAACTCTGTGGTGTGTCCTCATCCACCTTATTCACCGAATCTGGCACCATGCAAATTCTGACTCTGCCCTAATGTCAAAATTACCATGAAAGGTAAACATTTTGAATTGGTTCTGGATATCAAGGCAGCCATGACAACGCAACTAAAGACACTCATGAAAAGGAATTTCCAGAACTGCTTCAGAGAGTGGCAAAAATGTTGGGACAAGTGTGTCTAAAGCCATGAGGAATATTTTTTGGGGGTTAATGGTAATGTGTTTTTTACTGTAATAATTTTTTAACTTAAACATTCATCATATCTTTTGATTACATTTATGTGGTTGCTGGAACCTGAAGAATAATTTGGTTGAGTATGCTTAAAGAGGGTTCATGAACAAATGAGAAGAGAAAAATTGAAAATAGGAGTGTGTTCAATTCTTTCAAAGAATTACCCAGAAAAAAAAAATAGGGGAGTAACTGATGAAAAAGTAGGTGAAGAGCAAATTTTTAAGATAGGAGATGAAAGCATCATGTTTCTGCGCTGATGGAAAACCCAGTAGAGGGAAATTTGGTTGATGTTGAAGGGGAAGGAGTGTCTAGATCTAATGATTAAGAGGAGTTTGACTTTATCGCAGGCAGTTCAACCATATATATATAAAACAGAAGACTTGTATTCCAGATGCAGGTGAGGGTATAGTAGAATTTGTGAATTAA
This sequence comes from Pedetes capensis, assembly GCA_007922755.1. NCBI lineage: Eukaryota > Metazoa > Chordata > Mammalia > Rodentia > Pedetidae > Pedetes > Pedetes capensis. Next base: position 67,412 of record VMDO01007968.1, read on the forward strand.
TTTTCTGGTCATTACCATTTTTCAAGGACATATATAATTCTATATGCCTGTAGCCATAGCCCTGTGGCATCCAATCTTGTCAGATCTCGGAAGCTATGCAGGGTTGGGCCTGGTTAGTACTTGGATGGGAGACCACCTGGGAATACCAGGTGCTGTAGGCTTGGGAGAAGGACCCAGAAACCCACTCCCAAAAATCAATCTGCCATTGAAAACCCTACAAATAGTAGAGAAGCACTGACAATAGTGTTTCGCCTATTGTATGTAGGGTCTCTCTGAGTCAGATACCAACTCACTGGCACCTAACAACAACATATAATTTTATAAGGTTCCAAGGCTATCTGTGTCTCCCATTCCTGTTGCGTATCCCCTGTGAACTCTGCGTAGGCTGTAGAGTTGCTACATCTGAGTTTCAGTTGTGAATATCTTGCCTTTGGATACTCAACTGAGGTTCTTAAAGGTTGGTGAATTGTCTATGGTTCCTCAAACTTTTATGGTTATACTGTGTGGAATGGCTTGGAGTAAGAATCCTGGTCAGAGCCAGTATCAGTTTGTTGTTCTACTCACTGAGACAGGATCCTTACTGGGCTTTTGACACCCCCCATCCCCCATCCCCACCAGCCGCCAACAACAACTTACTGCTTTGGCCTAGGTGAAATTGAAAGTGCAAGATAGGAAGGGCAGAAGGACAAGGCGAGCTTGCCCCCATTCTACACAGCTCCCTCCTCCTCCCTGCTGCTTGTGCATTAAATATGTGCATGCTCAATACACAGTCACAGGTGATGTATAATAGGGTAGGGTGATAAGCTTCCAGCTTCTTTTTTTGAAAAAAATGTGTTGGCAGATCACAGGTGGAGGTTAAGAGCAGAGTGAAGGTTCTACAATAGTGGGCATTCATCTGGGGCACCTGTGCTGACATTATTTATGTATTTTCTCTCTCCCATTATTTCTGTGTCTTTTTCTCTTTGAAGCCAGAGACTTATTCTTTCTTGTGTCTGTCCCTGAACCAGGCACGTCATCAACTCCCTGTGGATATTTTTGAATGAATAAATTAATGAGAAGAAAAAGTATCTTGGAAGTTTATGCAGTTTCTGTGCTGCTATTATGAGTTGCTATGGGTATTTTGTTTATATTATGTCAAGTTGCCACTTTTCTAGAGGAAACTGACATGTGGAACTATGTCATAATAGTCGTAAGAGATATTTTATCACTTTATTTCATCTTATAGGTAAAATACAAAGAAGACTACGAAAAGAATAAAGGAAAAGCAGATTATAACGTACTTCCTGCTTCAGAGAATCCACTGCTTAGGCAGCTGAAGGCAGCAGGAGATGTCTTAAGTGACGTAAGTATACTCTTCTCAAAAAGTGTTAGTGATTGATTGATTGATTGATTGCAGTATTGGGAGTTGAACCCAGGGCCTCACACATATTTTACAAGTTCTCTACCACACTGGGCTCAATCCCCAATCCTTTTTAAATTATTTTTATTTTGAGACAAGGCCTCACTGAGTTACACAGGCTGCCTCTGGCCTCAAGCTCACCATACTCCTGCTTTAGCCTTCCAAGTTGCTGGGATTACAGGTGTATACCCCACACCTGGCTTTAAAAGTATTTTTTAAACCTTAGCTAAAGACAGATGGCATTTTTCTCCTTCTGTAATGACTACATGTATATATCACTTGGCAAATATTTTAAGGTTATGGAGTAGCAGTTCCATGGAATTGTCTAACCATAGGATGGGAGATTGCCATTGAGTATAATGTGCCTCAGTTTTTTCAGGTCCTTGGTTTGAGGTCAAAGGGCAGGGAAAATCCTCATCTGCTTATAATTTCTGGGTATCTGGGCCTCTCTGTGGACAATGAGCACATTGTAGATGTGCTTTGATTCTGATCAAAGCAGGAGACTTTCAAAGACAGGTCTTGGCCCAAGAAACCATCATTTGTTGATTGTTGAATTTGAAAGATGGCTCCCTTTGTCTTCACAGGAATTTTCTGCTTATGAAATTGTTAAGAGACTGACTAAGCCATTAGATGTGAAATAGGTTAGGTAAATAAGCCTGAGCCTGGCATTAAAAGACTGATGGTCTAAGACCAATTTAAATATGTGTGTGTGTATCAACGTGCACATGTTCACACACAGATACATACACACATACTGAATATGTGATCACTTGAGGATTTTCCTTATGGTTAGATTTATTAAACTTTCTCAATATTCAAGGATTTTATGTAGCTATCTGGGTGGGTTAGTTGTCTTTTCATTACCCTTGCATTCAATCAGCACCATAGGAAACGTGTGCATGTGATTAGAGAGTGAGTGAAGTGATGTGGCAAGTGAGAGGGTGTAAATGGATCTGTCCAAATAACTCTGCTGGGAAATCAATGCAAAGCACTTCTGCTTTCTAAATGAAGAGCATCTTTATCAAACATATAAAATTCCTGGCTCAAGTATACTTGTGGATTAAAACAGGAATGTAAACATATTAAAAAGGAATAGAATCATTTAATTTTGAAAACCCAGCATGAAAAAGTGACAATGACTTGCTTCCTCAGCTGTGCATTTAAAACCAGTGATTGATTCATATAGTTGTTCAAGCTAAAGGTAAATTCTAGCAGCACAGAAGACTTAGCAATGATTCTTCAAATTCTCATGTAGACCTTATTTTAAGGGCTAATTATTTATATAATGGAGATTTTTCCCCCCTTTGGCACAAGGAGTAAGAGAAATTATGTGTTTCTTAATTTATATTAACTTTTTAATGTTTTAAAAAGGAAAAAGCTTGTCAGTAATTTTTTTGGTTAGTGTACAACTTAATGGGTTTCATTCTGACATTTCCATGCATGAATATTATGTACATTGCTCACTCAGTTCATCTTCCAATGCCGTCATGATCCTCCTTCCCTCCCTCCATTCTTTTCCAATGGCCCCTTTCTACCTGCATGTCTTGTTTGTGTATCTATATATTTATAAATCAAATAAAAGGAAAAAACTTCCTATTTCTCAAAACCTCCATGTTTGCTATGTCACCATCAGTGAAAAAAAGAGTAACTGTCTTGAAAGACATAAAGCCATTCAGAGACGCACAAAATCTCTGCAACTAAAGGTTTGCCCAAAGGTGACATGTTGTTTTCTTTTTTTTTTAATTAGAAATTTTTAATGTACATCATAATGTGATTCATTTTGACATGCTTTTTGTTGTGACAATTTTCATATATACATGTTGTTTTCTTAATTTTTTTAATGTTAAAAACTTAGACTTTACAATAATTGCTAATAGAAAAGGGCTATGATTCATGGTACCTCATGTTTGATTGTCAGTTTTTAAGACAGTTGACAGGCAATACCTTTTCTTCTCCTTTTGTTGAGTGTTGGAAAATACAAGTGTTATAATCAGCGTGGGAGTGACAGGAATCTATTTTAACTGATTTTTTTCTTTGATAGAAACTATACAAAGAAAACTATGAAAAGACAAAGGCAAAGAGCATGAATTACTGTGAGACCCCTAAATTTCAGCTTGATACAGTTCTGCAGAACTTCAGTAGTGATGTAAGTAATCCTATCATCACCCCTTCCGCTAAAAAAAAAAAGACCTTTTGTTTAATAAGTCATTTAATTAATAAATGAAATGTATTTTGCCTTTCAGACTAAATATAAAGATTCCTACTTAAAGAATATTTTGGGACACTATGTAGGCAGCTTTGAGGACCCATATCATTTACACTGCATGAAAGTTTCAGCCCAAAACAGTGATGTAAGTTTCTGGGACTATTGATTGCATTTCTGAGAACACATTTTAGGGCATAAATATATGGTTGTATCCTTACATCTGATTTTTTTCTCCTCATAGAAAAACTACAAAGCAGAATATGAAGAGGACAGGGGCAAAGGCTTCTTCCCTCAAACCATAACTCAGGAATATGAAGCAATCAAGAAACTAGATCAGTGTAAAGATGTAAGTGTGTCATAGGCACTGTGAATGTTTCTGTTCTGTATAGCATCCACTGGGCAAGCTATATTTAAAATTTTGACACTTTTACAGATATATTTAAGCAAGGAAATTTTAAAAATGAAATCTATTTTGAAGTAGATAGACTATTTTTTCCTGTTGGTATCTCCATGTTTCAAGAGCATATTCTGGGTTATATTCTTGAACAGTTATTGGGAATCTGAAGACATGAAAAAAGTTTTCATACACATGTAAGAGTATCTTTCAAACTGCAGTCCAGTTAGAAAATGCACGAAATGTTTTAACTACCATTTTCCTGAAGGAAGATTAGGGTCTTCTTGGTTGGCCCGTAGGTGACCTTGGATTTAACAGATACTGCTAAACCAAATTCCTTTGTTCCCTTGCAGCACACCTACAAAGTCCATCCAGATAAGACAAAATTCACTCAAGTTACTGACTCTCCTGTTCTGGTACAAGCCCAAGTCAATTCTAAGCAACTGAGCGATGTAAGTTCCTCTAAATATCCAGGTAATCCAATTATGAGAGAGGATACTTCATAACACTATACATAAAAACCAATTTCATTTTTTTTTTGCAGTTCCTGGGATGGAACCCAGAGCCTTGCTCATGCTAGGCAAACATTCTACCAATAAGCTACACCCCCAACCCATAAAGTCCAATTTCTTGTCACATTTACTAAAAAAAATTAAGTTTGCCAGACACGGTGGTGCACACCTATAATCCCAGTGACCCAGGAGGCAGAGGCAGAAGGATTGCATGTTCAGGCCAGAGAGCCTGTGTAACTTAGCAAGAACTGTCTCAAAAGAAAAAATTTAAAATGGACTAGAGGTGCCACTCAGTGGTAGAGCACTTGCACAGTATGTGCAAAGCCCTGAGTCCAACCCCCCAGTACTACAAAAAAAAATATGCTTTAGCAAGTTTAACTTGCATATATTTGTGGTCACCTAAAAATATTTTCCTATTTGGTTGCCTTGAATCTTCTTGTACAAATAACTCTTTTAGTAAAGTGATTCTGTGCAGGATACTAATGTAGCTTGAAGTACTGAAAAGATTGTAAGTTCTAGAATTAGACAAAACTGTATTCAAATTCCAGCTCCCTCATTTATGACCAGGTGGCCAAATTATTTAATTTTTCTCCCCCTCATATTTCCCTTTTATAATTTGTGGCTATTCTGAAAGTTAAGTGAAAGAAAATAGGTGCATAGTACACATTATGGCCCAGCATATAAATCCCATATTTATTCTTTCTCCCAAATAAATTTCTGGAAAATGGAGTCTTTGACACAAGTTTTTTTCATATAAAGTTTAAGTATGGATTTCCAAACTTGTATTGAACTAAAAAGATAAAAATAGAAGTAACCTCAGTAGATTTATGGACATAAATGAAGGCTTCATTTTTTTTTTTCCTTTGGTAGTACTAGGGGGTTGAACTTAGGGCTTTGCACATACTTCACAAGTGCTCTATGAGTGGGATGCACCCATAGCCCCCTTTTTAAAATTTTCTTTTATTTGGAGACAAGGCCTGCTAAGTTATGAAGGCTTCCTTTGGCCTTGAAACTGCATTCCTCTGGCCTCCTCCTCCCAAGGTGCTGGGATTACAGGTATGAGCTACCACACCCAACATGAAGGCTTCATTTTAGAGCATCAATAACCATGATATGTTTGAAGTGACACTTAGAAAAGGTCCTCTAGTAAGTGAGCATTGACCATGGAAAGAAGGCAGGGCTGTGTGTCTCAGAATCTGGAGAGCCAATTTTGATAGCGAGGGAGGGGAATGTGAATGAAAGAGCCACCTCATTCCATTAGGGTCCTGGTATCATAGTAATGGACGCAGTAACAGCTGTCAAGTGGCCAGCACACATGTTCAGTATTGCACATTGTCCTACCCAAGTTCTGGATCTCTTTTGACCTTAACTTTGTTGGTCACTTCACAAAATGTGCCATAAAAGAGTTTTTGTATTTTCAAACAATTTTTCTTCTGAACTAATTAGATCTCTCTCTGCCCCCATCTTCCATCTCTTTAGCTAAATTACAAAGCAAAACATGAAAATGAAAAGTTTAAGTGCCATATACCTCCTGATACTCCTGCCTTTATCCAGCACAGAGTCAATGCGTATAACCTGAGTGATGTAAGTTCCTTACACACCACACCATGTGATACACTAACAGCCTATGCTCTTACTTTTTAATTGCTTCATTACAATCCAATGAATATTTCAATGTTAAAGATGGGAAGAACTGTTAACATTTGTATCGTGTTCCTATGTCTCTGCCAATGTAACTTTGAATTGACCTTATAAAGCACGTATAGCAATTTTGTAAGTAGCTTTGTTCAATTAGACAATCTTAATGTATTTTAACTAACCTTCAAAATACTACCATTCATGTATGCTTAATTGGAAATCTTAATATTAGATCTTATAAACATGTATTCACTTATATTATGCCATAATCCTTTTTTTCCCTAGGACCTGATCTTTTTAGAAACCATTTCATTTATTCCCTAGGCCTACAATGTACTTATTTCACACAAATTATACTTATTTCTACATGTAAGAAAACTTGAACTAATGAGAATACAGAGTGTTTAAAGGACAGAAGGCCAGGAGTTCATTGCCATCTTTCATTTTCCAAACTTAATATTATAGAAAAATCAAATTATCCTCAGGGGTCTCAATTTCTTCAAGAATTCTATAAATGAGTACTAAGATTATTCAGCATCAGTGAGTATTATAATGATTCATGAAATAACCTTTGCAGAGGATGTACAGATCAAATAAAAGTGATTCTTTTATATCATAAAAGTAACTATAGAATACGTATAGCTTTAGCACTCTGGCATCTAATCTCTTCAGATCTCAAAAGCTAACCAGGGTCAGGCCTGATTAGTCCTTGGGTGGGAGATCACCTGGGAATACCCGGTAATGTAGGCTTGGGAGAAGGGCCTGGCAGCCCACTCTCGAAACAATCAGCCATTGTAAACCCTATGAATAGCAGAGAAGCACTTACAACAGCGTCAGGTATGGCATAGTGTTGGGTAGTGTTTCATCTGTTGTACATAGAGTTTCTATGAGTCTGGCCTGACTCAGTGGCACCTAAAAACAACTGTAGAATATTTGTGCCACTCTATAAAATATTCAGTGTTAGAAATCAAATATTAGTGTGAGTGCTAGAATTAAATTAATTTGATGAAAGATTATAATGGAGAGTAACAAAAGCTGATCTTGGAGAATTAGAAGCTCCAGCTTGAGGAGAATTATCTCAAATATGTGTGATTTCCTGGACAATGAACAGGGTCCATTTGTTTTATATTAAAAGGAAAGTAATTAGTTACCCTTCAGTCTTCAAATGTGATGACATACATCTTACTTTTGCCAATTCCTTTGCTGGAATTTCCCTCTCCAGAACGTTTATAAGCAAGATTGGGAGAAAAGCAAAGCTAAGAAGTTTGACATTAAGGTGGACGCCATTCCCCTGCTGGCAGCCAAAGCCAACAGCAAGAATGCTAGTGATGTGAGTAAGAGTCTTTATGTCTGGGCAGGGGGGACTCAGGGGTATTTCCTAGAAGTGGGACCCAGCATGCATGTTCTCTCTGCAGGTGATGTACAAGAAGGACTATGAAAAAAGCAAAGGGAAGATGATTGGCGCCCTCAGCATTAATGATGACCCCAAGATGCTGCACTCCTTGAAAACGGCCAAAAATCAGAGTGATGTGAGTTTCTTTGTCAATCACTCTTAGTTTCAGATTTAGCCATATTTACTGTTTAATATAACCTTGGATTGTTAGCGTAACTGAAATCTCAGATTCAGAATGACAAATCAAATGGGAAGGGCTGGATGAGAAGGGAAGATGAACATCCTCATTCTTATTGATGTCTCTGTTCTTGAGAAGACAGTGAATATTACGAAGGTTTACTTAGTCTTATGAATGCCCTTTGTTTCATTAGGAGGAAAAATACACTAGCAATATCATTTTCTTCATTACTTGTCCTGGAAATAGGTTCAGTATGTTAGTGTGTAAAAATATATGTAGGATATGTGTATATATGTATATGTATATATGTGTATATATGTATATGTGTTTATATGAATACACATATGTGTATACATATGGGATAGGATATGTATATATGTATGTATGTATATATATGAGTGTGTGTGTGTATTCAATGCCCTGAACTGATGAAGGTTGTTTGCAAAGACATACACAGAAAACTTTAAAAACAACTGACAAAATCATTTTAAACACAAAGTAGAAATAAACAGGCAAAACATATGATCCAAAGCAAAGTATTTTATTTCAAGGATTTTACAAAATATTGATCTCATTTTGAAGACTTTAATAGTCCTTACTAAAATAAAACTCTACCAAAATTGCTTTTCTAATTCCTAGCAAGAAAGGAATATTCTCTATCTTCCATATCATTTACAAAAGTTTCTGTCTTTATTGAGTATATTTTTGGGTTCCTATATGACAGAAATAAAGGAGAATGTAAAGAAATATATGACACAAGAGCCAGATGCCATGGCACATGCCTGTAATCCTTGTGACAGGGTTGCTGAAGTAGGAGGATCACAATTATCATGCTCTAATTTTTTCAGTCTGAGAAATATTCAGACAAGTCATATAAACATATTTTTGATTATTAGAAGAGATTATATAAAACACAAGACTCAAACATATTCTTTCTGCTTTTCTGCTTGGTGGAAAATAGATATGGAGAAAATACAAATTTTGCCCTGTTGGTTAAAGTATAGCAATGAAATGAGTGGCTCTTATTCTATGAGGTATATTCTTGTTAAATTTTCTTTTTCTTTTGACAGAGATTATATAAGGAGAACTATGAAAAGACAAAGGCAAAGAGTATGAATTACTGTGAGACCCCTAAATATCAACTTGATACTCTGCTGAAGAACTTCAGTGAGGTTCGAAAGCTGTGGTTACCTCTGGTGGGAAGTCTTTTCAATTGCTTAACCAATAACTATTAACTTGAATTGTGTGTGTTTTATCTTTCAGGCTAAATATAAAGATTCTTATGTAAAGAATATGTTGGGACATTATATAGGCAGCTTTGAGGACCCATATCATGCACACTGCATGAAGGTTTCTGCTCAAAACAGTGACGTAAGTTTGAAGACAATTATTCACATCTTGCACTGACATTGTTTGGGAACAATTGTAATCCTGGTCTATTTTTGTTCTTGCTCATTATAGAAAAGTTACAAAGCAGAATATGAAGAAGATAAAGGAAAATGCTATTTTCCTCAGACAATAACACAAGAATATGACGCAATCAAGAAGCTAGACCAGTGTAAAGATGTAAGTCAGCTGTCCTGAATTCTTGAAATTCAGTTTGAGATTCTTGTGACACCTAGTGGTAAGTTTAGCAGGAGTTTAAATGCTAACATCTAATGGTTAGCTGTCTACAGCCATACCATCCTGGTGTCGGGTCCTGTCTGATCTTGGAAGCTAAGCAGGGTCAGGCCTGATTAGTCCTTGGATGGGAGACTGCCTGGGAACACCAGGTGCTGTAGGTTTGGGAGATGGGCCTGGCATCCCACTCCCAGAACAGTCAACCATCGAAAACCCTATGAATAGCAGAGAAACACTGCTGATAGTGCTAGGCATGGCACAGTGTCAGGTGGTGTTTCCATAGGGTGGCTATGAATCAGAACTGACTCAAGGGCACCTAATAAGAACAATGAGTGGTTAGCCTGAGACATTAAGTTTAAATTTTTGCTTTTTGAGTGGAGTTGGGGACCATACTATAAAGAAGTCTATTGGATATGAAATAACTTCAGGTTTTATAAGTCTTTATTTTCATTAGTTTATATAGAGAGGAATTTGGGGTAAAAAAGAGGATATGCTGGCTTGTGAAAGATAGGTGTTCATTAGCCAACAAATTTCCCAGAGGAGTGAGCATGTGCCAGGTACTGTCCATAGTGCTGGGAAGGATTGAGAACAAGACAGACTGCATCTCCTGGAGCTTCCATTAGTTTGGAAGAGATAGACAATAAGGAAAGACAGCACAGAAATAAGCAAGATACCAGGCCAAAAAAAAAAAAGAAAAAAAGTATGAGGAGATGATAAGAAGCTAATACAAGATGGTGATATAGAATTAAAATAGGATAATATGAGAGAGAATGGCGGGTTGGGCACCTGAGATTGAGAGGTCTAGGAAGGTTGGAGACAGAAATGTCATGCCAAGATCAGGTGTAGAAAAGCAGAAGGAATAGTGAAAGAAAAGAATGGGGAATCGAAAGGATGAGGTATCTGAGATGTATTGGCTAGGGGGAAAATAGTAGGAGATAAGTAAGAGATAGATGAAGGAGGATGGTTGCTGCAGGGCTCATAAACCAAAGTACAGTGTTGTTGAACACCTGTTGCAGTGGAGACCATTGTGTAGCTTCAGTACTGGGTGGATTAATCTAGTGGTTGAGATATAGCAGAAAAAAACTGAGGCAACTTCAAAAGAGAAAGGAGGGGAGGGAAGAAGAGAGAAAGAGAAAGACAGGAGGTAAGAACATAGTCAAGTTGTCAAGAATAAAAACCCTCCTTTTGGCTAGAAACTTTTCACGTGTTATTATGTATATGAGCAAGAATATAAAGATACATTATAAAATTTCATTATATGATGCCTCTTTTCTAGCATACCTACAAAGTTCATCCAGATAAGACGAAATTCACAGCAGTCACTGATACTCCTGTACTATTGCAAGCTCAGCTCAATACCAAACAGCTCAGTGATGTAAGTGCTATAATGTATACAATTATGGGTGTCCTGGAGCATATGGATTATTTAAGTTGCCAGCATTTACATACTTGATCTTCATACATTCATGTATCCTCCCAGTAATGTTATTTTCCAGAATTTGTTTAATAAGATGCAAATGAAGCTGCTCAATTAAATTGTAACCTGAGAAAACCTGTGTTAAACAATAATGAAAATAGCTGGGTGTGGTGGTGCACATCTGTAGTCCCAGCACTCAGGAGGTTAAGACAGGAGGATAGAGGCAGGTTCAAGGCCAGGCTGGACTATGTAGCAAATTCCAGACCACCCTGGGCTACACCATGAGATGCTATTTCAAAAAAATAAATACCAAACCAAACTAAACAAACAAAAAACAATAAAAATAACATTTCCTCCGTAAATCACTGGTTTTTACTTAGAATACCTTATTACCCGTTAAGATCTCCCACATTCACATTAAAACATCATGTTGACTTAAATAAACAGTGACAAACAAAGGCATCTATTTGGGTAGGTAGCAACACAAGCATCCTATTCTTGTAAAGTCACAAAGAATTTACAAAAAGAGTAGGATTAATACAAAGTCTTCAGTCAATAAGGAAACTAGTGGCAAACAATGCCACAGAGTTAATATAGGATCATGATGGGGAGAGTGACTGGAGGGACACTTGAGGTGGATGGTCAAGGGAAGTCTAAGGCAGGAGTGGTCCACGCACATCAGGACAAGGAGTAAGCAGCATGCTTCTCAGAGATTCCCATTCACAGATCATCTGATGACCCTGTTAAAGTGGATTCTGATTCAATAAGTCGGTGTCTCTCAACCCTAAAAAGCTGTTAGGTGCTGCTGCTGCTGCCGAGCTTGGTAGAACAGACTGTGAGTAGCTAAGTCCTGAAGACTCTTCTCAAGGTAGAGAAAGGAAAGATACAACTGGTTCTATTATAAATGTGTTTTAGTCACACTAATTAGCTCTTATGCAATTGGTGGAGAAGAGAATAGTGTCAGTATCACTTAGAAATCACATCAGGAGCCAAGCAATGGGGGGAGGCTGAAGCAGGAGGATTAACATAAATTTGAGACCATCCTGGGCCACACAGTGAGCCCGTATCTCAAGAAAACAGCAAACAAAAACCCTCAAGGAAACAAGCACCCAACAAACAAACAAACAAAAAAGTCAGATGAGGTCATATACAACTTTTCCTAGTGTGACCCAGATAGGTGTGGTGGCACACCCCTGTAATCTCAGCGACTCAGGAGGCAGAGGCAAGAGGATCACAAGTATGAGACCAGATGCAGTCTGTAATTTAGCAAGACCTGTCTCAAAAAGTGAAAGAATTGGCTGGGGGTGAAGCTCAGTGGTACAGCACTTGCAAAGCATGCAAGTGCAAGGCCATGGGTTCAACCCCCAGTACTGCAAAAAATAAAAAATAAAATGAAATTGTGACCCAATAAAGAATAGCTAAACGTGAACAATGGTGGCCCAGTGAGCAAACTGGAGAGGAATATGGTGCAGTCACAGTGTCCATTTGCCAGCGCTCTTGTTGCCTGGTTAATCCCTGTGCTGTGTCCTGGAAATTCTCTTGTTACAGTTCTCAATCTTGTGCATTTTGCCTTTACCTCCAAAGTTCAATAACTTTATTCTTTCTTTATGGTTTCTTCCTTCTACCTAACATCACCTTTAAAATATTTTAAAGTTTTACTCTTAATATTTGTAATAAGAATTTATATGTCTTTTTAACTGTATTAATATTTCCTTTAGATTTATTATTTTATTACTTCTCTGACTACAGAATTTCACAGGTTTGGGTTTTCATGCCCTCCAGCCACAGCTTAGTGGTGGTGATAAGTGTTTCCTATGTACATAGAATATTGGTAATTGCAAAATGGTAGCACAAAGTCTGGTTAAACCATGTCCCTGAAAGAGGGAATGAGAATTCATATCCTGTGGAGACTCTTGATGAGTACCTCTGAGATATTTTCTTTAAAAAGGCACCAATGACTTAGTTATATACATTATCCTACATAAATTGAAGGGAATTCTTACCCTGAACTGTCTGAATATCTATATTAGTCCATTTTCTGTTGCTGTAACAAAATACATGAAACCAAATAATTTATAAGGAATCGAGGTTTGAATGAATGCTGTGGTACATGCTTGTAATCCCAGAGACTCAAAAGGCTGAGGCAGGTGGATCAGTTTGAGGCCAGAGGCAGCCTGCACAATTTAGCAAGACCCTGTCTCAAGATAAAAACTAAAATGAGGCTGGGAGTACAACTCAACATTAGAGAACTTGCCTAGCATGCCTGAGGCTCTGGGTTCAACCCACCAGCACTGGGGAAAAAGAAAAAAAGAAAAGAAAAGAAAGAAAAGAGTTTTGCCAGGTATAGTGGTACACACTTATAATTACAGCACTTGGGAGGCTGAAGCAGGAGGATTTTAAGATTGAGGACAGCCTAGGCTACATAGTGAGACCCTGTCTCAAAAAAAGAAACAACAACAGCAGCAGCAGCAACAAACCTACAAAGCAACAACAACAAAAATAGTAGAGATTTATTTAGCTGATGGTTCTAGAAGCTGGAATGTCCAAGAACTTGGCACCAGCATGTGGGAGAACTTCTTACTGCATCGTAACATGGTGCAGGGCATCACAGGGTGAGACATAAACCAGGCCAGCCAGAGAGCTCTCTTTTATGACAGAGCCACTCCTGTGATAAACCCTTACTCCCTGCATCAGGACAGAGCTCTGTGAGCCAATCATCTCTCAAAGGTCCGTCTTCTTAAATATTGTTAACCTATGCCTTTGGGGATTAAGTTTCCAATACATAAAGCTTAGGGACATACATTCAACCAATTGCAATATTCTCTACTTTTTTTCAGCTGAATTATAAAGCAAAACATGAAAATGAGAAGTTCAAGTGTAATGTACCAGCAGATGCTCCAGAGTTTATCCAACACAGAGTCAATGCCTACAACCTTAGTGATGTAAGTACCAAATCCACAGAAACCTGTCTGATGTGCATGAAAAGTGGAAATGTTGTAGGTGTTTGTTTAAAAAGGCAGAATTAGGAGTTATGAATATAAACAACTATTGAGATTGTTACCAGAGTGGAAGTGGCCTTTTTAAGACCCCAATCCTTTTAAGACTCTTTCTTAGCTATCAGATTTCCTTTTCCACTGCTACTGTTACCGTCAGAAGCAGCTTTCATTTACCCCTCTGCTGTTGCCCAGAGTTGACACAATCTGCCCCATGTAAATATCACTTTTACCTTCCCAAAGTGATTGTAATTTTTATATTATCCTTTATTCTTCAGGGTAACAACCTTTAGAAAGTTCCTAGAATATCTGGGTGCAGTATCACTTAACTGTAATCCTGGCACTGAGGAGGCTGAGGCAGGAGGATTGTGAGTTTCAGGCCAGCCTGGGCTGCACAGGAAGACCCAGTTTCAAAAATAAAACAAAATGGGGCCGGGCGTGGTGGTGCACGCCTGTAATCCCAGCGGCTCGGGAGGCAGAGGCGGGAGGATCGCAAGTTCGAGACCAGAGGCAGTCTGCGTAATTTAGCGAGACCCTGTCTCAAAAAGTAAAAAAAAAATGGGCTGAGGTGCAGCTCAGTGGCCCAGCACTTGCAGAGCATGCAGGCGCGAGGCCCTGGGTTCAACCCCCAGTACCATAAAAAAATAAATAAATAAATAAATAAATAAAAATAAAAGTTCTCCAAATATTAAAAAATATATACTTACTTAGTAGTAGACAAGAAGAAACTGGATGATAGATAAATCAATGGTTATATTGACCATTTGTGAATAAAGTACTTATAGGTGAAATAAATCTATGTATGCAATTTTTCAATTAGTTTTTTAAATTTTTACTGGATTAATCTCTGTTCCATGTTGTTGTTATAATTCTTTTACTGAAATCTTCCTTTCCAGAATATTTATAAGCATGATTGGGAGAAGAGCAAAGCTAAGAAGTTTGAAATTAAGGTGGACGCCATTCCCCTCCTGGCAGCCAAAGCCAACAGCAAGAATGTTAGTGATGTGAGTAAGAGTCTGGGCTTCTGTCTGGGCAGAGGGGTCTCAGGGATGTTTCCTGGGAGTGGGACCCAGCATGTGTGATGTCTTTGCAGGTGATGTATAAGAAAGATTATGAAAAAAGCAAAGGGAAGATGATTGGCGCCCTCAGCATTAATGATGACCCCAAGATGTTGCACTCCTTGAAGACAGCCAAAAACCAGAGTGATGTGAGTGTCTGTCTTATTTTCAAGATGTCTTCTTGGGTAGTGTTCAGGAGAGAAGAACATAAAAGGATTTCTTACCCATGCACTCTTTTATGTTCACACGAAACTGCTGAGAAGAGCTTTAGAAGTAGAATGATTCCCCAGACTCTTGCATATCTCATTTGAGGAAAGAAATTATTGGTACTTGATGTCTATTTCACTTTGTAAACTGTATACATTAATATTTAACAGAATATCAATTGTAGTTCTCAAAACCTCTTGGGAAATATCACTAGATGTTTTAATTGAAAAATAACTTTTAAAATGACGATTTTAAAAATGGTCTTAAGAAAATTGTGAATCACAGATATAAAATCTGAGTACAGATATCAGTGCTTTTTATTGACTTTAGTAATTAGTACTGGCCTATGTGTAAGAAAAATACTCCATGATTATACACCTTCTTTAACAATATGATAAAAAGTTGGACAACCTATTTAGAAAAAGATTATCTTTTTTCATGCCTTCTCCCTGAATTTCAGAGGAGTTATGTATTCTGTAAAGATTATCTATGAGTCATCCATTGTTTTCTGGCTACAATTTTTACTACTAAGAAAACATCTGCTATTGCAGATTATAGGGTATACTGTGTTTTAAAAAATGTTTACAGGATCTCTTAAGAGTGATAATGTTCAGCATCGCTTGCAAATATTAGTTTTTCATCATGGAGGGAGATGTTTGTATTGTTTACTTTAATTTTAACAATGATCGTATAATGATCACAGACCTTTCTTATTATTATGTCCATTTACCATGCTCACACATGACACTATCTGTTCATTATTTCCTTATATCTTCTCAACTCAAGGAAGTTATAGCTCCCTGTTGACACTACACATATCCTTATTTTTTGTTTCTCGTCCTATCACTTAATGCCTTATAACAGTAGGCACAAAATCAATCAATAGATACTTGTTAGTTTATTGATATTGGCAACTGAAAGAGACAGTCAATAGTTTATTCTCACATAATGTCCAGGATAAATGCTAAGTTGTAGCTATAGAAAAGAACCTTTTAAAACCATTTGAATCTTTGACATTTTATATGGATTGATATGTGTCAGCTGGTGTGAACATGGCAAGAGTCAAAAAATGAGTACTCATTTTTTAAACTACTCATGCCAACTACTGTTGCAACATTACTTTCAGTTCTTGCATACCATAATGTTTCAATATTTTATTTTCAAAATCCAGAATCTAGATATATAAATATATATAAATATATGATATAAATATATAAATATATAATTATAATATATAATATATAATTATGAATATATAAATATATAAATCTAGATAAATATATATTTATCATTGGAGATATATATATATGTATATATATATATCTCCAATGAAAATGACTACCCACAAAATAGGAGAAGGCAGATCAAGTTCTCTAAGCTAAAAGATCGAAAAATTTGTGAAAGGAATTACTACAAAATTTCTAATGTATATCTGTACTTACTAGCTTTAGTCACTGTCGTCAATACTTAACATTCTTTTAAAGGCAATGGGTCAGAATTTTTCTGTTAAGGTAACTGGTGAGTGAATATGATACAGCTGGGAATTTGACCTAATTAGCATCTGCCAAGGAAAGTGCCTCCTGAGGTCCAGCTAGGACATTTGGCTTATGAGAACACTGTACATAAGGGCCAAGGTTGTTTTAATGGCTCAGTTTTGCAAACTTTTCTCCTCTGAGGTCTTATAACTGCTGCAACCTGAAGGTTGTTTTAAATTGTTACCAAAATTGATATGAAAAAAAACCTTTGCTATTCTCAATGAGGCTTGTCTACTGTCAAGAATTTAACAGTCAAGTTGAAAAATCACTAACTATCCAGTTAAAAATGACTGTAATCTGGGTGTGGTGGCACACACCTGTAATCCCAGCAACTCGGGGACAGAGGCAGGAGGATTGCAAGTTTGAGGCCAGAAGCAGCCTATATAACTTATTAAAACGCTATCTCAAAAATAAAAACAGGCTGAGGGTGCTGCTCAGTGGCAGAGCACATGCAAATGTATACATGAAGCCCTGAGTTCAACTCTCCATTACTGCAAAAAAATTAAAAACAGTAAAAATGACTCTAGAAAGCTAAGAAGTTAAGTCTGCAGTCCTATTTACGAAGTATTTTATAAAATCAGAGGTATAAAATGATTTTCATGTGATTTTCAAATTAATTATAAAATGCTTCTTGATTAGGAAATTCTTCAAAAGTTGTTGTTTCAAAAGTTAGATTACAGAGCTGGGCACAGTGGCACATGCCTGTAATCCCAGTGGATCGGGAGGCCAAGGCAGGAGGATTGCAAGTTCAAGACCAGAGGCAGTCTGCATAATTTAGTGAGACCCTGTCTCAAAACCTGAAAAAAATGGGCTGGGGGTGCTGCTCAGTGGTCCAGCACTTACAAAGCATGCAAGCATGAGGCCCTGGGTTCAATCTCCAGTACCACAAAAAAAAAAAAAAAAAAAAAAATTAGATTACATTAATAGAAATAATGCTTGATAGTGGTCCTTGAGAAATCTTGTTTTAAAATAAAATAGTTCCTAATGGCACAGTAGCTGTGGCTCATTCCTGATGTATTCTGTGAAACTCTAATAGTTGCTCTTGGATCTAAAAAGATTTGAGAAGATTTATTCATGTATCATTTTCTAGGGCATTTCAATGATGTATAACATGAACAAACTTTGGGGCAAAATAACTAATAAGATGTTTGCTTCTGTTTTTCTAAATTATAGTTATTTTGGTTTATGAAAATTCATCGAGAATTTATAGTAATAAATGATCATTTCCTATTTACAGCGTGAATATCGTAAAGACTATGAAAAGTCAAAAACTGTTTACACAGCACCTCTTGATATGCTCCCAATCACTCAAGCAAAGAAATCTCAGGAAATTGCCAGTGATGTGGACTATAAGCATATCTTGCACAACTATAGCTATCCACCCGACAGCATCAACGTGGACCTCGCCAAGAAGGCTTATGCACTGCAAAGCGATGTGAGTAACTAGGCCTTTTCTATTCCCCCTTTCGAAGGTGGGAACTGACAAGAATTTCTAAATTGAGTGATAGTTTTGTTGCATTGTCCTCTCTGTAAGCAAGGAGATAATGGGAAATTATCCATAGGGTTCTATAGGGTCAAACTCTTCAGGGTTAGGGACACTTGGGTCTGGCATGCACTCTGTTACTGTTTACCTTTGAGGAGATTATCAACCTTGTTGACTCTAGAATTATCCTCTAAATGGATGGAATACATTAAATTGGAATACAACACAAGAACTGTTTTGAGGATTTAAGTGGATGCTAAGTGCTAATGCTAATGGTGCCAAGGCCATTGTAAACTCTCAATAAGCATTCATTATTATTATAAGCACAATTATCGCAATAATCATATTCATTATCAATGATTTTTACATAGATTACTATTTTGTCTGAAAGAAAATGTCATTAGCAATATCAATTTTTATAACTTTTTTCTGCTGATCAAAACTCCATTATATAAAATTAATTTGAGCTACACAACTGAATATTTTATCCTAATAATTCTATTTTTTAAAAATGTGAAATATAGCCAAGCACTGTGGTGCATGCCTGTGATCCTAGTGACTGGGGAGGCTGAGGCAGGAGGATAGTGAGTTTGAGGACAGAGGCAACCTGCATAACTTGGTGAAATCCTATCTTTTTTTTTTTTTTTTTTTTGTGGTACTGGAGATTGAACCCAGGGCCTCATACCTGCATGCTTTTGCAACTGCTGGACCACTGAGCAGCACCCCCAGCTCATTTTTTAACTTTTTGAGACAGGATCTCACTAAGTTACGCAGACTGCTTCTGGTCTCAAACTTGTGATCCTCCTGTCTCCACCTCCTGAGTCTCTGGGACCCTATCTTGAAATGAAAAATGAAAAACAAAAAAGGGGCTGGGGTGTGCAGCTCAGTGGTAAAGTACTTGCCTAGCATACCCGAGACCCTGATTTCAACCTTCAGTACTACAAAATAAATAGGTAAGTAAAAAAATAAATTAAAAATAAATAAATAAATAAATAAAGTAAAATACACATAACATAAAATTTACTGTCTTTGCCTTTTTTTTTTTTTTTTTTTTTTTTTTTTTTTTTTTTTTTTTTTTTTTCGGTGCTGGGGGTTGAACCCAGGGCCTCACACTTACATAAGTGCTGGACCACTGAGCTGTACCCCCAGCCCATTTTATTTACTTTTTGAGACAGGGTCTCCTTAAATTATGCAGACTGCCTCTGGTCTTGAACTTGCGATCCTCCTGCCTCCGCCTCCCGAGCCGCTGGGATTACAGGTGTGCGCCACTGCGCCCAGCTTTATCTTTGCCATTTTTAAGTGTACAGTTTAAGTGAACAAGCAATGTTAAGTATATTATGTTGTATAACCAATTTAAAGAAATTTCTTATTATGTAAAACTTAAACTCTATACCTATTAAATAGTAACTTTCCATTCTCTCCTCTCCCTAATCCCTAGTAACCTCCATTCCACTGTCTGTTTCTATGAGTTTGACTACTCTAGATAGCTTACATATGTAGAATCATGTATATTTGTCCTTTGTGACTGGCTCATTTCACTTAGCATAATGTCCCCAGAGTTCATACAGACTGTGGCTTTGCTAGAATTTCCTTCCTTTTATGGCTGATATATTTCACACTGTGTATATACCACATTTTGTTTATCCATTCTTCTGTTAGTGGGTTTTTAAGTTGCTTTCACCTTTTAGTTATTGTGAATGTTTCTGGATCATGAATGTATGAGTGTCTCTTTCAAGATCTTGTTTTTAATTCTTTTGAGTGTATACCCAGAAGTTGAACTGTTGGATTATATGATAGTTCTGTTGTTAATTTTTTTTTGAAACACCATACTGTTTTCCTCACTAGCTATATGATTTTACATTCCCACTAACAATTCTATTTTATGCATTATTATTGTGTCTGGTATTTAATTTTCCGTGTTTTTTCATCCCAAATAGATTGTAAACCTCTCAAGGGCAGGAACCAAAATGCTTTCTTGACATTTTTAAATTCCAGTTAAAAGACCCACACTGAAGGACAACAAGCCTGCAGCGGTAGCCCTGTGGCATCCGATCCCGTCAGATCTCGGAAGCTAAGCAGGGTCGGGCCTGGTTAGTACCTGGATGGGAGACCGCCTGGGAACACCAGAAGCT
>VMDO01007969.1:0-87288 GCA_007922755.1 Pedetes capensis
TGAAAATATAGAAATGAACTTTAAAAGAATAGCCATAACTCAGAAAACTATTCATACCTTAATTTTTTTTTCCTAGTTCTCAAACTGTTTTTCAAGACTGAGAAACACTGTGTCAGCCATGTTATCTCAGTAGCAGAGATGGATTTACCATAAGGAAGTGACAACGCAGATTCTGGGTTTTGAAATACATGCTTTACAATAGATAAACATTGTGCAAATCAAGAGTACTAAGACTCAAAACTACAACATATGGTAAATAAAATGATACTGTTTTTAAAAGTAAAACTATTAAAGCTGGACATAGTGATGGATGCCTATAATTTCAGCCACTAGGGAGGCTGAAGCAGGGGAATCATGAGATCAAGACTAGCCTGGGCAATGTACTGTGACAAACCTCTTCCCAAACCTCTTCCTCTGCAAAAATAAGACTGTTGCTATACACTAATACTGGGCCCAAACTCATAAGAAGCCATTTCTGTAATCTCCTACTTCCTCTGCCCCCTGCCCAAAATAAGTATTTCCATCTTAGAACTCATGAAATGTATTTAAAATCTATATTTTAGTACATCTTTATTATCTTTATATTCATGGATCTACCGCCCTAAAATTGAAAATATTTTGACCTCATTGCTCCAAGGCAAATTAATTACATTTTTCTATTAAATTTGGAGTGAATTTTTTGGGCATGGTATTGTGGGGGTGAACCCAGGGCCTCATACATGCTAACCAAGTACTCTACTACTGAGAGGTACTACCAGTCCATTTTTATTTTTTATTTTGAGACAGGGTCTCACTAAATTGCACAGGCTGCCTCTGGCCTCAAACTTGCAACCTTTCTGTTTCAGCCTCCCAAACTGAGATTACAGGTGTGAGAAATGGGGGCTAGAGTGAATTTTTGATTTTTCTCCTCTATTCAACTATTTAATTTATAGTTACTTAGATTATAGAATATTTCCATATACATCATTTTATATCACACAAATTTAGGAGAATTATAAGCTTTATATATTTAATTTATAACTGCTTATTTGCTGTTCCTTTCTTTCTTTTTTTTTTTTCCCCCAGTACTGGGGGTTGAACCTAGGGCCTTGCGCCTGCATGCTCTGCAAGTGCTGGACCACTGAGCTGCGCCCCCAGCCCATTATTTTTACTTTTTTTGAGACAGGGTCTTGCTAAATTATGCAGACTGCTTCTGGCCTCAAACTTGCGATCCTCCCACCTCTGCCTCCCGAGCTGCTGGGATTACAGGTGTGCGCCACCCCGCCGGGCCTGTTTTTGTTTTTTTTAACTTGTTTCTTTTAGTACTGGGGTATTGAACCCAGACCCTCACACAGACTAGGCAAGTACTCCACCACTGAGCCGCACTTCTAGACCCTTTTGTATTTATTTACTTACTTTTATTTTTAGCCAGGGTCTCACTAAATTGGGCTGCCACTGGCCTTGAACCCACAATTCTCCTGCCTCAGGCTCTCAAGTCTCTGGGATTACAGGCTTATACCACTATGCCTGACTAGTTCTTGGCTTTTAAAACTCAGAACACAAAAACAAAAAAACAAGCAAAAAATTCTATGAAGATATCATTTACGGCTGTACCCATTTAGCAGTCACCATCCATATTAAGGTTGTAGAGAAGCAGAACCAATAACACATACATACAGAGAGAAAGACATGTATTTTAAGGAACTGGCTCACATGACTAGGGGGGCTGGCAAGTCCAAAAATCTACATTGTCAAGCTGAAAACCCAGGGAAGAGCTGCTGTTATAGTCTTGAGTCCAGGGGCTTTCCAAGGGCAAAATTCTTGAGGGGGTGCAGAGAGGGCTTGGTCTTTTCTCCTAGGGCCTTCAACTGATTGGACGAGGCCTATTACATTATGGATAGTAACACACTTTACTCAATGTCTACTGGTATAAATGTTAATCAGATCTAAGGAATATCTTTGTGTTGTTGCTTCATGCTCCCTTACCATAGGGGTAGGCAAACTGGCCCACAGACCAAATACTTCTTGCTGCCTGTCATTATATGACCTATACTTTTAGCTCAGTTGGTAGAGTGTCTGTTCTGTACTCCCTGAGGACCTGGGTTTGATCCCCAGCACCACAAAAACAGGAAAAGGACCTGGAAATCCACTCCCACATGCAATCCAGAAACAATCAGCCAATGAAAACCCTATGAGGGTTGCTATGAGTTGGACCTGACTTGACGGCACCTAATAACAACAACAATATAGCTCAGTTGGTAGAGTGCTGCTCTGCGCTCTCTGAGAACCTGGGTTCAATCCTCAGGGGGACAAAAAATGGGAGAAGGACATGGCAATCCATACCTGAAACAATCTCCAAACAATCAACCATTGAAAACCCTACATATCATTGCTATGAGTTAGACCTGACTTGACAGCATCTGACAACAACAACATAAAACAAGGGTTTTTACATTTTTAAGTGATTAGAAAAGTCTAAGAAGAATATTTAGATATTTTGTGTAAAATTATATTAAATTCAACTTTTAATGTCCACAAAGAAGATTTTACTGGCCCACAGCTACACACAATTTGCAATATATTTGGTTATTTTTGCATTATGGCAATGGAGTTGAGTACTTGCCATATTGCCTGCAGCTGTAGCCCTGTGGCATCCAATCCCGTCAGATCTCAGAAGCTAAGCAGGGTCAGGCCTGGTTAGTACCTGGATGGGAGACCGCCTGGGAACACCAGAAGCTGTAGGCTTGGGAGAAGGACCTGGCAACCCCCTCCCAAAAAATCAATCTGCCATTGAAAACCCTATGAACGGCAGAGAGGCACTGACAATAGTGTTTCCAGCACCTAACAACAACAACAACAACAACTTGCCATATAAACCATATGACTTGCAAAACCTAAAATATTGTCTATCTGATCTTTCATAGGAAACAAAATAAATGTCAACTTCCAGTCTAGGCAGTTTGCATCCTGAGTTTCTCTTTACTTTTACCAACAATCCTCTCCATTGGCTCCACTTAGAAGCCCCTAATAGAGCTGGCTTAAAAGGCTCAGTTAATGACTTAATGTTTTGTCTTACTTCCTCCATTCTTTTTTTTTTAAACCATATAGTCTCTGTACAAAATAACAGGTTTCATTTTGACATTTTAATACATATGTATCATGTACTTTGATCATATTCACCTCCCATTACCCTCTTTATGCCCCCTCCCCATTCTTACTAGACCCCTTCCTTTTCTCAAATATTCCCCCTTCTACTTTCATGTGGGAGGGGGATTGTATATTTAAATCTAGATTCTGCATATAAGAGAAAGCATGCAACATTTATCTTTGTGTTGTTGTTGTTAGGTGCCGTCGAGTCGGTATCCGACTCATAGCGACCCTCATAGGGTTTTCAATGGCTGTTTCGGGGTTGCCTTGGGAGTGGATTGCCAGGCCCTTCTCCCATTTTTGCAGTGCTGGGAATTGAACTTGGGACCTCAGAGACTGCAGCGCAGCACTGTACCAACTGAGCTAAATCTCAGCACTTATCTTTGTGAGTCTGGCTTATTTAGCTTAACACAATGATCTCTAACTCCATCTCTTTTCCCACAAATGACATAATTTTTTTCTTCATAATTTATGGCTGAATAAAACTCTATTGTGTATAAATACCACATTTTCTTTATCCACCTGCTGATGGATACCTTGCCAATTGTAAATAGTGCTGCAAGAAGTATGGGTGTGGAGGGTATCTCTGTCACATATTGACTTAGAATCTTTCAGGCATATATACAGAAGTGGTATAGCTGGATCATATGGTAGTTCTATTTTTAGCTTTTTGAGGACTTGACGGCACCAAACAACCACCATCCCCATACTGATTTCCACAGTGGTTGCACAAATGTACATTCCTACCAAAGGTGTTAAAGTTGTTGCTGGCATCTCACCAGCAATTTTGTTGTTTGTTTTGTTAATGCTAGCCATTCTCACTGGGCTGAGATTTAGCTCAGTTGATAGCATGCTGCTCTGCAGTCTCTGAGGTCTCGAGTTTGATTCCCAGCCCCACAAAAATGGGAGAAGGACATGGCAATCCACTCCCAAGGCAATCCCAAAACAATCAGCCATTGAGAACCCTATGAGGGTTGCTCTTAGTCAGACATGACTTGGCGGTGCCTAACAACAAGCCATTCTCATTGGGATGAGATGGAATCTCAATGTAGTTTTCATTTGCATTTCCCCGACAGCTAAGGATGTTGAATATTTTTTCAAATATTTATTGGCCATTTGTACTTCTTCTTTCAAGAACTATTTTTTAATTCATTTGCCCATTTATCGATTGGATTTGATTTTTGGTGTCTAATTTTTTTAGTTCCTTATATATTCTGGGTGCCTACAGCCGTAGCCCTGTGGCATCTGATCCCGTCAGATCTCGGAAGCTAAGCAGGGTCGGGCCTGGTTAGTACCTGGATGGGAGACCGCCTGGGAACACCAGGTGCTGTAGGCTTCGGAGAAGGACCTGGCAACCCCCTCCCAAAAATCAATCTGCCATTGAAAACCCTATGAACAGCAGAGAAGCACTGACAATAGTGTTTCCCCTGTTGTACAGAGGGTCGCTATGAGTCGGATACCGACTCGACGGCACCTAACAACAACAACAACAACATATTCTGGCTATTGGTCCCCTGTCACATGCATACCTGGCAAAGATTTTCTCCCATTCTATAAACTGTGTCTTCATTGTGGTAATTGTTTCCTTTGCTGTGCAGAAGCTTTTTAATTTCATGTAACCCCATTTGTCAATTCTTGTTATTATTTCCTGGGCTAGTGGAATCCTATTCAGAAGTGTTTGCCTGTGCCTGTATCTTGATATGTTTTCCCTATGTTTTCCTCCAGCAGTTTCAAGGTTTCAGGTCTTCTATTAAGATCTTTGATCCACTGGGCATGATGGCACATGCCTGTAATCCCAGCGATTTGGGAGGTGGAGGTGGAGGAAGAAGGATCACAAGTTTGAGACCAGAGGCAGTCTGCATAATTTACCAAGACTCTGTCTCAAAAAGTAAAAACATGGGCTGGGGGTGCAGCTCAGTGGTACAGCACTTGCAAAGCATGCAAGCACAAAGCCCTGGGTTCAATCCCCAAAGGATCTTCAATCCATTTTTAATTGATTTTTGCACAGGGTAAGAAACTCTGATCTAGTTTCATTCTCCTTCATGTGGATATCCAGTTTTCCCAGTAGCATTTGTTGAAGAAGTGTCATTTCTCCAAAGTAAGTTTTAGGCACCTTTGTCAAAAATCAAATGTTTGTTGCTGCTATGGATTTATTTCTGGGTTCTCTATTCTATTTCATTGGTCTACATGTCAGTTTTGGGGCTAGTACCATGTTGTTTTTGTTACAGCTCTGTAAGGTAATATGAAATCAAGTATTGGAATACCTCCAGCATTGCTCTTTTTGCTCAGGATTGTTTCGGCTATTCAGAGTCTTTTGTGCTTCCATACAAATTTTAGGATTTTTTTTTCTATTTCTGTGAAGAATGTCATTGGAATTCTGATGGAGACTGCACTGAATCTGTAGATCACTTTCAGTAATACAGCCACCTAAGAAATATCTTCATAGCGACATCTGGACTGGTGTCTGACCAAAAAGTGGATACCACAGCCTAGCCAAGTTGACACACAAAATTAACCATCACACTCCCCATTATACCCAATCCCTAACAATTACTAATCTACTTTGTTTCTATAGATTTACCTATTGTACACATTTCATATAAACAGTCATAGAATATGTGGCCTCTCATGTCTGGCTTCTGTCACTTAAGATAGTATTTTCAAAGTTTATCCATGCTGAAGCATATATGAATACTTTTTTTCACAAATAATATTCCATATGTTATATACTACATCTTATTTCTCCATTAATCTAGTGATGGACATGTGGGTTGTTCCTATCTTTTGGCTATTATGAATAATGTTGCTATAAACATTCATGTTCAAGCTTTTGTAGACACGCATTTTCATTTCCATTTGGTATACATCTAGGAGAAGAACTGTTGGGTCATATGTTAACTTTACAATATTCCTTTTCACTATGCAATTTTTTCTAAAAATCCAACACTAAAACTTTGTTTAGGCCAACCACAGTGGCAACAACCTATAATCCCAGTAATCTGGGAGGTAGAGGCACTAGGATCACAGATTCAAGACCAGAGGCAGCCTGTGTAACTTAACGAGTCCCTGCCTCATGATAAAAATAAAATTAAAAGGAGGTTGGGGTGCATCTAAGTGGTAGAGCACTTGAAAAGCATGAGCAAGCCTCTGGGTTCAGACCCCCAATACCACAAAAAAAGTTTTTTTATTCTACAAATATAACTAATACATAAAATACAGGATTATCTTATTTTCCACTCCCGAATTTTAGAAATAGAAGGAAACTTATAACTAGCACCTAATACTTAGCATTTCTATAGCTAAAGAGGTAAAGACTAAAGCAATGTCAGTGGTTGAGCACTTGCCTAGTATGCCTGAGGCCTTGGGTTAGATACCCAGCCTCATAGGAAAAAAAAAAAAGAGAGAGAGAGAGAGAGAGAGTTAAAGAATCAAAAGTTTATTTATTTCTTCTAAACGAGTTTCCTCATGAGGAAAGGTGAAATATATTCCATTTAAAACACAATCTCCAAACACAATAAACTAAGAAATTATCCAATTCAAAACAAATAAGTACCTAAGAACAGAGTGCTTGCCCTACACACTCTAAGGTCCTGGGTTCAATCTCCAGCACCACAAAAATGGGAGCAGAACCTGGCAGCCCACTCCTGAAACAATCAGTCATCGAAAACCCTAAGAATAGCAGAGAAGCACTGACATGGCTCAGCGTTGGGGAGTGTTTCATTCTGTTGTACATGGGGTCACTATGAGTCTGACCCAGCTCAAGGACATCTAAAAACAACAGCAGCAAAGAATATTATAGTAGCTAAACAGTGATATTCTAATGTCTTTACACATAAAGAGTTGTTTTTACTCAACCTGAAAAATTTTAAGTGATGAATAGTGTTTAAGGAACTGATCTTCACAAAGAGATTTAGAACCAAAAAGGTAATGGACAATAAGGTTTTAATTTCAATGTGTTTTTTCCATTTGATCTATTGTTCACCAACAGGTTGGTGACGAAATTGATCATGACTAAGAATGCTGAGGTAGCAAGCAACAGAGTGGTCAAGAATGTGCTTCCACAATCAGATGACTGGTATTCAAGCTGATTCCATCACCATGAGTATTACCCTTAAGAAACTGCTTCACTTCTCTAAGCCTCTGCTTTTTTAATCAGTAAAGTGAAGATAAAAAGACTATTTAAAAGGCTTGTTTTGAAAATTAGATAATGCATGTAAAACTCTTAGTACAGCTAAGTAAGTCCTCAATAAACAGCAAGGACTCTAGTCAAAATAAATAGGCTGGGCACAGTGGTGCACACCTGTAATACCTGCACTCAGGAGGCTGAGGCAGGAAGATAGGTGAGTTCAAGGCTAGCCTGGTCTACACTGTGATCTTCAGGCCAGCCTGGGATATACAACAAGACCCCATAACCAAAAAAAAAAAAAAAAAAAAAAAAAAAAAAAAATTAGAGTCTATAAACATTTCAGATAAGCTCACTACAATTCACTTGAAATCATCTAATGGCTAAAAAAAAAAACCCTACATATTTTAAATTATGATCCAATCACTTATAGAAAAAGTAACAAGAGACTATGTTTACATATCAATATATCTAATTAGGCAAATCCACTGAAAATTACACACCAAACTAGTAACAGTTATTTCTGAAGTAGCAAATAATGTGAAATGCCATATGAAGAGAGAATATCTTTCACTCCATATACTTCACCATTATTTACTTTTTTTTTTTTTTTTTTTTTTTTTTGCTGTATTGGGGGTTGAACCCATGGCCTCATGCCTATATGCTTTGCAAGTGCTGGACCGCTGAGCTGCGCCCCCAGCCCATTTTTTTTCCTTTTTGAGACAGGGTCTCGCTGAGTCACGCAGACTGCCTCTGGTCTCGAACTTGTGATCCTTCTGCCTCCGCCTCCCGAGTCACTGGGATTACAGGCATGCACCACCACGCCTGGCCCTATTGTTTACATTTTTATGACAATGTATTCCTATTATTTATACAGCAAAAAAATAAGGGAAAAGCAGGCTGGCTCACACCTGAAATCCTAGTGACTAGCAAGGCAGAAGGCAGGAGGATCTCAAGTTCAAAGTTAGAGGTAGCCTGTGTAACTCAGCAAGACCCTATCTCAAGACAAAACATAAAAAGGGGGCTAAGGGTGCAGCCCAGTGGCAGAGTGCTTGCAAAGCTTTTATAAGGCTCTAGGTTCAAACCCCTAGTACCACAAAAAAAAAAAAAAAAAAAAAAAAAAAAAAAAAAAAAAAAAAAAAAAAAAAAAAAAAAAAAAAAAAAAAAAAAAAAAAAAAAGGAAAAGCTCAAAAGTCTACACTGAAAATTCTTTTCTGTTTGGCTCAGGTAGAATAAGTAAATTTAAATAAATGTAAATAAAACTACAAGCTTGAAGTATTGAGAAAATTTAATATGCAAAGTTTCTTCTATATTTAAATTTACAATCTACCCTAAATTGTGTATTTGACAAAAGATATAATATCAATCACCCAAAATTTTCATGCTTCCACAGGCCAATAACATCAAGTACAGGTTTTTTGTTGTTTTTTGTTTATATGTTTGTTTGCAGTGCTGGGGATCAAACCCAGGGTCTTGTGCAAGATAGGCAGGTGCTCTACCATTGAGCTATATTCTCTGCCTCACTCACACCTACTGTGTAGCATAGGCTAACCTCGAATTCACGATCCTTCTCCTTCAGTCTCTGGAGTGCTGGAAATACAGGCATCTACCACCACAACCGAGGCTGGGATTTAGCTCAGTTGGTAGAGCGCTGCGCTGCAATCTCTGAGGTCCCGAGTTCAATTCCCAGCACCGCAAAAATGGGAGAAGGACCTGGCAATCCACTCCCAAGGCAATCCTGAAACAGTCTGCCATTGAAAACCCTATGAGGGTCGCTATGAGTTGGATACCGACTCGATGGCACCTAACAACAACAACCACCACCACCACAACCAGGTAACTGTTCTCTTTCAAGTACAAATAAGATTACTTGGCAGGGCTGGAGGACATAGCTCAGTGGTAGACTACTTATCTATCATGTCCCAGGCACAAGGTTCAATCTCCAGCACCTCACAAAAAGAGAGAGAGAAAGAGAAAGAGATAGAGAGAGAGAGAGAGAGAGAGGGAGAGAAAAGAAAAAGAAAAGAAAAATTACATAGCCAAGCAAGTTTTTTCCTAAGCTGTTTCATTCATTTGTACATATACCCAAATCCAAATCAGTTGCCTGAATGGAAACCTAAGAAAAAATATTTTATTGTTAGGAGTAGTAGAGGTAAGCTAAACATTAGCCTACTCAGAGAAATAATCACTTTGAATTCTTCCAGTCTTTAAAAGTCTATAATTATGAAAAGCATTTGGGTCATGCACCAGAAAACAAAAGTTTAAGTTACCGTTCAGGATGGCAAAAGAGTTTCATTAAAAATTTGTCCACTCCATAATGAGATAGCTCAGAATAAATGTCTAGTTGTTGGCTTTTACTTCAGGGGGAAAAAATCTAGATTCTACTTCTAACTCCCTTAGTTACTACAAGATGACTTTGTGCAAATAACCGCTAAACATCAAACTCTTTTCAGATAAAAGGGAGCCAAGCCAGACTATACCTGTTCTACTTATCTTCTAAGAATGTTATACAGGTCAAATGAAATGCAATAAGTAAACACTCTGATTATAAAACCTCTGTCAAAAAAGTATCATTTTGCTTAAGAAGGGGATATATATCTATATGTAACAGCTCAATGCTACTATCACTAACCACAAGATTATGTATGATCCCAAAATACTTAGTGAAGCATCTTGCACTCTGCAAGTTCTCAATAAGTAATGATTTGAACAAAGACTACATATTGGTAATTGAGTCCATGATCTCAAATTGAGAGCTAACTTGAATAACCTTCTGCCCTT
Source organism: Pedetes capensis (assembly GCA_007922755.1). Classification (NCBI taxonomy): domain Eukaryota; kingdom Metazoa; phylum Chordata; class Mammalia; order Rodentia; family Pedetidae; genus Pedetes; species Pedetes capensis. The sequence goes on from VMDO01007969.1 coordinate 10,031, forward strand.
TGACTCTCCAGGGGCTTATAAAAAACAGACTGCTGCACTGTTCACATTTCACTCATTCAAACATTTATACAGTGCCTATTCTTTGTTCTCAAGAGTTCGCATCTGGCAGGGCAATAGTACATTTGCATTATACTTATTTTGTTGTTTATGTCCCATAATGAAATTATACACAAAATTCTATAGGAGAAAAGAGAAAGAATTAATTATTCAGATACTGGAAGTCAGAAAAAGCTTCACATCAGAACCCTGGAACTAAGATGAAGGACAGAGGTCATTCAGGAAGACAAAATAGCAAGAAAAGGCACTTGTTTAGGATCAGTAAGCACTGGGATATAATGGATACATCAAATTTGAGGTGAAAGAAAAATAGTAATGGAGGACAAAGCTGGAAAAAAAAATGAAGTGAGGGTCAAATTTTAATGCTAAAAATTAATGGGGCAACAATCAAGATTTTTGAGCATGGGTATAAACTATCTATAAGTTAGATAAGCATGCACCTCAGGACAGGGAAGAGTCCTTAGTATATTTCAGCAGCTAATTAATGCCCCCTTTTCCAAATCTTTCCCCCCAGCTTTTTTTTTTTTCCCCAATGTTGAGAATGGAACCCAGGGCCTCCTGCATACTAGACAAGCACTCTACCATTGAACTACACCCTTTTTCTTGATTCAAGTAAGTATTAAGAACCAATCTCACAATCTTCATACTTAAACCCTAACTGACAGACACTCTCCTCCCTATTTACCAAAGAGAACAGATACTAAGCTCTAACACAAATACCACTTAAGAAAACCAAATAGGAGCCTGAAAAGGTAAAAAGTGAATTTAACTTAACGAGTAAAGTCAAATAACTAAGTGGGGGAAAATGCTTTATATATGTATACAATCCATATTTTAAAAAACTCAAAATAACAGATCAAATATTTCATTAATTTTCCACTACTGTAAAAAGGAACATGGAAGGAAAAATATATGTGCTTTGGATATACAACCTGGCTTTCTAAACATGTTCATGTTAATGCACCTTTAATATAACATGTCAAACAACTTTCTCACAAAAACTAGCACCTCTTAATGATATTTTTACTTCTGTCAACAAAAATACTGTTAGAACACACACACACATACATACACACACAAAATCAGTGAATATATAATCTGCCATTCTCTCAAAGGCTGAGGCCAGGAACTTTGCAGTCATTTTTAGACATATGAAGGAAAAGGAAAGAAACAATCTTGGTTTCTTCCTTTCCAATGACTTCCTTGCAATGTCAATGGAACCTAGCATATCATTCCTGCTTCTATGCCTTTGCTTAAGCAATTCCTCCCACCAAACACTTCCTTCCTTGACTGTCTCTATTCTGCCCTTTTTTAAAAGTCCTAAGGTCTAGCTCAAATAGCATTTCATCCATGGAACTATCTCATTTACGAAATCTTCTGCAAAAACTTCAGCTCTTATGGAACTTCTCTCTCTGCTAAAGTCCTGATGGACAAGTTAATTTAATATTCTCATCTTCTTTCAATTTCTGGCATGTCAAACAGGTCATCATTTGTCAAACAGGTCTTTGCATTTACAAAATCATATCCTATTTAAGCTGTTACAAAGCCATGAGATGGCACAGCGGTTAAAACCCTGGCCTCTAGGTTCTAAAGTCAAGAGTCAAAATACTTGGGCAAATCTCAGCTCTACCATGTATTAGCTATGTGAACGTGGACAAATTAACCTAATTTCTCTGTGCCTCAATTTCCTTATCTTCATGTGGGAAAAACAAGCATCTACCTCAAAAGTTGAAGATTAAATAAGTTAACATGTAAAACATGTAGAACAGGACCTGGTACATAGTGCACAAGTGTGAGTTACGGTATCACCTTTTTTTCCTTGCTCTAGAACACTCTATGCCTGCAGCAGTAGCCCTGTGGCATCCGATCCAGTCAGATCTTGGAAGCTAAGCAGGGTCGGGCCTGGTTAGTACCTGGATGGGAGACCGCCTGGGAACACCAGAAGCTGTAGGCTTGGGAGAAGGACCTGGCAACCCCCTCCCAAAAATCAATCTGTCATTGAAAACCCTATGAACAGCAGAGAAGCACTGACAATAGTGTTTCCCCTGTTGTACAGAGGGTTGCTATGAGTCGGATACCGACTCGACGGCACCTAACAAAAACAACAACAGAACACTCTATATACTGTTGTTGCATCACTCTTCCTTTTCTTTTTTTTTTTTTTTTCCGGTACCGGGGGTTGAACCCAGGGCCTCGCGCCTGCATGCTCTGCAAGTGCTGGACCACTGAGCTGTGCCCCCGGCCCATTTTTTTTTTTTTTTTTTTTTACTTTTTGAGACAGGGTTTCGCTAAATTACGCAGACTGCGTCTGGTCTCGAACTTGCGATTCTCCTGCCTCCGCCTCCGGAGCCGCTAGGATTACAGGCATGCGCCACCACGCCCAGCTGCATCACTCTTTCTTAAATGGTAGTTTTGGTATGTCAGTGCTCTCATAAAAACTCTTACTTAGCTTTTAATAGTCCAAAGGTCCATGTCCTTAGTTTGGTAATCAAGGCACTCCACAAGCTAGCACTATATCAATCTACTCAACTTTATTTACTCAATATCCACTTTATACAAAATAGTAGGAAACAGACACGTAAAGCAGAATCCTTCTCTTCCAGGATTTAATAATTAATTATAAAGTACAAACATAAAAACACCACCACACAGAATGGACAGTGTTTGCCCATAGCTGTGCTCCAAAAGAACTCTCCAATCCAACAAAATCAGTTTCCTTAGCATTGGGAAGAATGCCAAACTCCTACAAAATTTTGTTTTATTCCACCCACAACCCCTCAAAACAAACAAAAAAAACTTAAAATTTCTTCCTAACTTGTATTTATCTGCCACAATTTTGAAGACTAATTCAAACACCATCACTCTTTTGCCATTTAAACATATACAACATTATCTTATCGCAAAAAATTGTTTCCAAGGTGTATAGTCACCCTTTTTATCTAATATATTAAAGCTCCTGGAAAGAAAGAATAATCACTTCTTACCAGTTCTTGCCACTTGATCCCCTACCACTTCATGCCCTTCACTAAGACAGATCATTACAGAACAGGTGCTCAAACATGTGCATTGCATTTAAGCAAAAAGTAATACTGGCATTAGACTACAACTTCTAAGAAAGGGGGGTTAACTCAGTTGGTAGAGTGCTTACTCTATGCTCTAAGGCCCTGGGTTTGATCCCCAGCATCGCAAAAACAGAAGGACCTGGCAGCCCACTCCCAAAACAATCCAGAAATAATCAGCCATCAAAAATCCTATGGATAGCAAAGAAACACTGACACAGTGCCAGGCATGGCACAATGTCCAGGAATGTTTCGTTCTGTTGTATATAGGCCCACTATGAGTCAGAATCAATTTGATAGCACCTAACAACAACAACTACTACTACTAACTACAGAGAGACCTGGAAGGCTACTGCAGCAGACTACTGTATCAACTACTAGCCTGTCACCAGTCCCCACAGTATTAGATCAAATAAGATGGTCCAAATCACAAGTCCACTGATAATCCCTTCTGTGTAACCACTATATAGATAGGTTTGTTTGCTCACTGATGGGTCTTGTGTAAACTGAAGGATTAATAACCATTCCTATATCTGCTATCAAATTTGAAGAGTATGGACTCCATACACTTATACTCCATCAAGGAGTAAAGAATCACACAAAGAGCCAGCAACCAAGCAGGGCAACTTTTACATCCCTGAGATGATTTGGAAAAGATTATTAAATTCCACTTTGTTGCAAACCTGTCACTCACCCTCCAACATGCAGGTTTAAGTATAATACAGTCTATGAATTTAGCATTAAAAAGCATCACCTAGATTTCCAACTGCCTACATTTTGCAAAGGGACTGGGATTTAGCTCAGTTGGTAGAACACTGCTCTGCAGTCTCTGAGGTCCTGGGTTTAATTTCCAGCACCACGAAAATGGGAGAAGGACACGGCAATCCTAAAACAATCAGCCACTGAAACCCCTATGAGGGTCGCTATGAGTCAGACACAACTCAATGGTACCTAACAACGTTTTGAAATTTTTCTATAAAGAACATGCATTACTTGAATAATCAAAAACTTTTAAGTATTTATTATTTCTTCCAGCTTTTAGTGGGCATCCTGTAATGGCCAATGCAGAATACAAGTCACCTACAAACTCAAAGTCAACCAAAGGGTATATCACTCCGATCTTCCATGTCCATGCAAAATGGCTATGGAGATAAAGTTAGCAATTAGTTTGTATTTTAAAAAGTACTTCTAAATGAGCCATCATATTGAAGAAAATAATTTTTCATTACCTTCCTAAGATTACACAGAAAAGCAGCAAATTGCAAAGCATACTCTAGATGGATTATTCTCCCACAGACACCCTCCCTGCAAAATACTGAGCCCTTAATAATAGCCAGGCACAGAGCACTAAATGATTTACATAATTATCTCAATCCTCAAAACAGTAAGGGGGGTAGGGACCAAGCTCTGTGGTAGAGCACGTGTTCAGTATGCACAAAGCCCTGGGTTCCATCCTCAGCACAAAAACAAATAAACAAAATCACCCACCAAAACTCAAAAGCAGGTGTCATTCATATTCCTAGATGAGAAAACTGAGGCTTAGAAATGTTTTGTTTTGTTGTTGTTGTTTTGTTTGTTTTGTTTTGTTTCTTTGAGTTAAGGTTTCCTGTGTAGCCTAGGCTGGCCTGGAATTCACTATGTAGACCAGGCTGGCCTTGAACTCACACAGATCCTCCTGCCTTCACTTCCTGAGTGCTGGGATTACAGGTGTGGGCTACCAGTCAGGAATGTTTTAAAAAAGCAAAGAGATTTGCCTGACATGATATTTATAGGAGAGGGTTCCTGTGTTATACACAGGAATTTTCTAGGAACAGATATTAGGCCTAATGGATTTTACTATGAGCCAATTACAGTAGAAACCTCCAAAGTACAAATTTCACACACAAAGCAATAAATGATATTTGGTCAAACTGGTTTGGTTTTCTCTGGTACTTACCAGTGTCTGGCACAGAACAGGTGCTTAATGAAAACCTGTCTGTCCAAATCAAAGCTTTAATTAGTTAATTCCTAAAACAATCTGATCACATGGCAAGATCTAAGAGGTTATTTGTTTTAACTAGATTAGGTAGTAGGACAGTCAAGAATTATATTTACATATAAAATGATGGCCTCATATCCTGAATGCATCTTTTATTTTGTTTTGTTTTTGCAGCACTTGGGGATTGAACCCAGGGCCTTGTGCAGGCTAGACTAGTGTTCTACTACTGAGCTGCACCCTCAACCTTCCTCCCCTTTATTTTTTATTTGAGACAAGGGTTCACAAAATTGCAAAGGCTGCCTCTGGCCTCAAACTCTCAATCATCACTGGGATTATAGGCGTGTGCCACAGCACCTAGCATGAATGTTATTTTAGCTAATAAAACAGAATGAAAGAAAAAGTAAAAATGTTAGAAATAAAGCAAGTCTACCTTTCAAAGATAAGTCTGCCTTTCCTTTTCTTTTGCTTTTATTTGCAGTGCTGGGGATCTAACTAACCCAGGGGTTTGCATATGCTAGGCAAGCACTCTACCATTTAGCTACACACCCAGCACCAAAAACAGTTTTTCTAAATAGCAAATGCCATTCAAAATGTTAACATGTCATCTGAATTCATAGCTAAACACTCAATATTGATCTATTCTTAGTCATCTCAAAATAATCTACTGTGGGGATTGTAGTACACTCATGAAAGTGCTGTGCATATAATCACTATTTTTCAAGTAAGAAAAAAATCTTGGTCTCCTCTGAGTACGTTGTTGTTAAGTGCAGTAGAGTCATGTCTGACTCATAGAGACCCTCATAAGGTTTTCAATGGCTGATCGCTTTGGGATTGCCTCAGCAGTGGATTGCCACATCTTTCTCCCATTTTTGGTATGTTGGGAATCAAACCCAGGACCTCAGAGACTGCAGAGAGGCACTCTCCCAGGCTCCTCTGAGTACAGAATCAAAAAAAGTACATTTGCAAAGTATGTAACTATGAGCAAGCCTGTTATCTGATTAAGCTAGCCCTAATTGTTGCCCAGGGACTAAAAAGCCAAAATTGTAAAAGGTGGTTGAGTTAAGGCACTAGTAGCTGATGTTTGAATTCAATAGCTAGGAAGATAACTATGAATACTCATTTTAAAGAATCACAGGCAATCTATGAAGTATTTGAGGCATCCAAACTTTAGCTTCTAGGGAGAAAAAGGAATCTGTTCCACAGGTAAAAAAGCATAGTTTTTAGTTCTCATTCTACCCACAGGTTACAGGTATTATGCAAACATAGCACTTGGTCAATCTTTGCCTTTTTTCTTTAAAAGATAATTTACTTAATAAGTCCTTAATTTAGTAGCTGCAGAAGTACAGCTTTCTCTCTTCCTTTTGAGGCTCAGGTTTCTTTCATTCCAAAACACTACCTTTGGAGACTAAGTTCTTCTTTTAAGAAAGAATCATTTAACTCAGAAGGAGGGGACAAAAAAATGAACACTCATAAACATGAGATATTTCTATTAGTTTTATATAACTTACTTTAAGTTGGAATTGCCTCCAGAGTTCAACTAAAACCTTAGGTTTTGGCACCAAGATGAACTCTTCAGTATTCCCTCCATATACGCGGTTTCTAAAAACTGAAAGGATCTTACTCCCTTGATTGCTTAAAATATAAGCACACAATATAAATCACAGTGTCAAACATAAAAATGCTAAAATGGTTACACTTGAAAAGAACTGAATTCATCCTACGTTTAAGTAATGCTATAATTGACAGCAATGGATGTAATTTCAGAAGATGTTAATTTCCTAACACAAATTTTTGAATATCTATAAATACACTTTATGTTTAATAACTGCTGCAGGAAGCATCAAAAAGTTATTTTCAAAAGCAATAAGAATATGTTCACCCAACTTGTAAATGAAACTCTGAAAATGTAAAGTTAGGGTTGCTCATCCTTAATTAAGTTGCCCTTGATAAATATTACAAACTATTCCTTCACGGGCATATATTTATCAAATCTTTTGAAAACACTGAGTTACCTAAGCTATTACCCTTACTAGAAAAGCCCGGAATTGAACTGATCTAAAAGCTACATGTTAACATTTCACTACCCGGACACTTGAGCCCCAGCTTAATAGTGGCTACAGATTCCTGGCATTGCTTTGGGAACTGCTGCTTGCTTAATCAAGCAGTGAACTGCAGATTCGCCTTTCTACAAAGACTTGAAAGCAAGACGCCAAGTTTCACTATCTAGTTTTCCGAAAAGAATTAGGGTTTGGGATTTCACTGGGAATGACCAAGTTATCAAGATGCCATCGCCTTCCTGAGGCATTTAGTTACAATACCTCTTCTGTTTTCCATTCAACGGCTTCAATTAAATTTCCACTAAAATCAAGTACACAGAAAGTTGATCCCACAGCCTTGCTGAAAGTGTCCTCTGGGTGCAAACCGTGAGATCCTGCGTACCTCACGCAGGCAAGGGAAACTACAAGTAAAGATTGTTAGACAATGTGGTGACATTACCTTGCTCGTCTTGTGGTCAAACCAGACGAGGGCATGGTTCCTTGACAGCACTTTGCAATCAAAGGTGGCATTATTCTGCGCTGGTCGACAGCGTGCCACTGAGCGGCCAATTTTGATGGGCTCGTCCAGGTAGACATGACGCTCCTGAAACGGGTGCGAGTTCGGGCGGCAAGTGAAGATGGCCAAGGCTGACGGCATCGAGGACAGACTTGGGAGTGTCTCTCCTATCAAGGACAATGAGGAGTTCCTCCGGGTTCGGAATGCTCTTCACAAGCCTAAACCCCTATCCCTCCCAAAATTTTAAATTAGAACAAAATGCACATTGTCTAAGCATAACCTGGGAACATCAACAACTCTTCAGTCGGGTGGGAAGGCAAGCCAGCGCAAGCCCCATCGCCTCCTTTAAAACACAGCGGCGCCCTCACCACAAAAAGTCCCCAACTGGCAGCTTTCAGTCCATCTTCCCTGGGAAGAAAAGGCTCAAACATCGGGCAGCTTCGGCCAAGAAAACTCCTGTTAGACAGTTTGGGGACTGGAGGTATCCAAGCGGATAAGTCACACACCAATCCCTGCGTTCTGTCTGGGGTCGCGGCCGCTGGTCCCCCTTGGTAGCGGAAATGTTGCAGCACTGCAGCATGAAGAGGGTCGTTTCGGTGCGCCCAGGAAGGTCCTTCGGGGCCGAAGGAAGGGAGCGTCCAGCACCGCTGGGCAGCCACCGCCGGTCCTCAAGGGTCTGGGGGTGGACAGGCGAGAGGGACGGCCAAGGGGTCTAGACGGCCAGCGGGACAGTCTGCATTGGCCCTGCTGCGCGGAGAGGGCAGGGGTCCCCCACCAGGCTCGAGCCGGCGCGGCGCTCCTGGGGTGGCGGCCGGTGGCGGCGCGGGCAGGGGCCGAGTCGCCACTCCCGGGCACCTGGCGGGCGTCCCCCCGACCAGGGCGGGGACCCGGCTCCGCAGGCCGGTGCGGACCGAGCGAGGCGCTCTCCCGGGGAGGCTCGAGCGTCCGGGCCGGCGGAGAGTTGGTTCCTGGGTGCCTGGGTTCCGCCGCTCAGCACATGGGCCACCTCCCCTCAGGGCCGTCCCCGGGAGGGTCGCATCTCAGGGAACGGCAGCCGCGGCACCCGGAGAACGAAGAGGTGGGGGAGGGAGGCTGGCCCGGAGGTTGAGGGAGAGGCCTGGAGGCCCCGGGCTGGGTCCGCCGCAGCCTCCACCACTCACGGCCAGTGCGGCAAGCTCAGGCTGTGCCCGGCGAGGCAGGAAACTTTCCGACCTGGTGGGAAAAACACCAAAACAAACGGCCGTCAAGAGCCGGCGCCCGCCCGCTTTAGCCGTCGCCCCTCTCAGCCAGCCCACAGCCAACCGCCGCCGCTGGCCACGACCTCGGCCGACCTCTCCGCAGGCAGGCTGCGGAGATTTGGAGGCAGGACGTCACGACGAGTCCTGCCTCCCGTGCCGCCGCCGCCGCCGCCGCCTCAGCTTACCTTGCCAGAGCCGGCCGCCATAGTGACTCTGACTGAAACCTACCCGGTGCACCGCCACGGGAACGCGCACCCTTTTTCAAGGGCCCTCCTACCCCCTCTCCCGTGCCGTAGTCTGGGGATGTCACGTGAGCGACGCCTCAGAAGCCATGTTTGTCGAGGGCAGGAGAGAGAGCGAGAGCAGGTCAAGTTTTAACGCACTTCAGGACGCCATCTTAATTAAGGGCCAGAAGCTTCAAAGCTCGGAATAACCTTGACGACCATTTTGGTTAAGGGCAAGAAAGTGGGTAAAGGTTTCCCAAACAAACGGTCTCAACTTCCTAGTTTACTTTCTTGGTGAGAAGGTACCAACTTTTCCTAAATTTTATTCTCTGTAGTTGTCACTGAGAATACTAGCGAGTAAAATGAGAATAGACTCAAAGGAGATGTTCACTGGTTGCCATCGTACCTGTGGGCAACACGTTACCCACAGGCGTCCTGAGGGTGAGTAGCAAACTCCACAATTCTCAAAGACTTGAGAGGCACGAAAAGGACCATCTTCCCTCTGCTAAATTCGTCTCTGTGTTTCGTGCCAGAAGGAAACTCTATAGTTTTTGCATTCCATTTCGAATGCCCTTGCTTTTTCATTGGACTTAGGATCCCTGGAGCTCCTACGTGGATTCTACCCCGGAAGAAGTGAGACTTGAGAAAGTTTAAAATCATGTTGCTTGCAGAGAAGGTCAAACAATTTCCAATATGAAAAAATATAGTATTGCCCCATTCACAGTCCTAAGGTAGATAAGGAGTCTTTGGTCTAAAGAAGAAAAGACTTGGCAAAATCCAGATGAAAACTTCAAGAAACGATGGGAAGGAATCTTAATCATTGAAACTCAATGTTGACTTCATTCTTCAGAGTCCTGCGACAACAGGCTTTACCACTGTGTAACCTTGAGCAAGTTTCTACGCTTTTGCAAGCCTCTTTTTCTCTTCTGTAACATGGAGATAATAATACTTAACTCCCTTGTAGAGGGAGTTCAAAGTGTTAAACCATGTTCAATAAGAAATAGTTATTCATTTCAGTATTTATTATAGGATTTTAGCCCTTTCCCAAGTTTTGTACTGAGCCCTTGGGACACAGGTGAGCAAAACCGCAGTTCCTGCCCTCTGAGAGCATAACCTGTGTTGTGGGTCAGAGGTGGGGAAGTGTGACAAGATACAGATAACTTCACTTGTTTGTATTCATGGCAAAGATAAAGGCTGTTAGTCCTCGGTGCTAAAGGGGTCAGGGACGTCCTTCTAGGGGAGGTACCCCAACTAAATGAAAAAGGAAGGCAGGAGAACCACAATAAATATGATATTTTTTTAATAGTTGCATAAGCTTCCAGGAAGAGGGATAGCAAGAAAAGAAGTGAAGCTGTTTGAAGTAGTAGACTAATGTGCCAGGCACAGTGGCTAAGTAAATATTTGATGCATGAATGAAAATTACATACTGTTACTTATTAGTAGAGGATAAAGTAGGTGTGGCACAAAGTGAGTCTGGAAAGAATAGGCATTGTACTATGAGGACCTTCTCTTTCTTTGTATCTGTATTTCTTTCTTTCTTCTTCTTTTTCTTTTTTTCTTTTTCTTTCTTTTTTTTTTTTTTTTTTGCTTAAGATTGAACTCAGGGCCTCTCACATACTTTGTAGTTGTTAGGTGCCATAGGTGCCATTGAGTCAGGTCCAACTCAAAACAACCCTATATATAACAGAATAAAACACTGTGGGACACTGTGGCTTGCCCAGCACTATTGTCAGTGCTTCTCTGCTATTCATAGGGTTTTCAATGGCTGATTGTTTAAGAAGTGGGCTCCCAGGTCTTTCTCCCTAGCCTATAGCACCTGGTATTCCCAGGTTGTCTCTCATCCAAGGACTAACCAGGCCACCCCTGCTTAGCTTCAGGATCAGACAGGATTGGATGACAAGGTGGTATGGCTGCAGACACTTTCCCCTACCCCACTCTAGGCAGGTAATATTAACCCTGAGCCACAACCTCAGCCCTAAAACTGACCTCCTTTCCTTTCCTTTCCTTCCCTTTCCTTTCCTTTCCTTCCCTGTCCCCCTTCTTTCCTTCTTTCCTTCCTTCCATCCTTTCTTCTTTCAGTACTTAGAGGTTGAACGCAGGGCCTCCCATATACTTCGCAGGTGCTCTACCACTGGGCTGCACCCACAAACCTTTTTTTTTTTTTTTTTTTTTTGTGGTACTGGGGGTTGATCCTTGAACCCAGGGCCTCCCATTTGCATGCTTTGCAAGTGCTGGACCACTGAGCTGCACGCTCATCCCATTTTTTTACTTTTTGAGACAGGGTCTCGCTAAGTTACACAGACTTCCTCTGGTCTCGAACTTGCAATCTTCCTGCCTCCTCCTCCCCAGCCACTGGGATAACAGGCGTGTGCCATCATGCCTGGCTACAAACTATTTTTTATTTTTATTTTTTTATTTGGAGATAGGGTCTCACTAAGGTAGGCTGCCTCTGGCCTCAAACTTGAGATCCTCTTGCCTCAGCCTCCCAAGTCCGTGGGATTACTGGCGTACAGTACCACTCTCACCTTTAGAAAATATGTATTGAGTAACTACTATATTCCAGGTACCTGCAGTCATAGCCCTGTGGCATCTGATCCCGTGAGATCTCGGAAGCTAAGCAGGGTCGGGCCTGGTTAGTACCTGGATGGGAGCCCGCCTGGGAACACCAGAAGCTGTAGGCTTGGGAGAAGGACCTGGAAACCCCCTCCCAAAAATAAATCTGCCATTGAAAACCCTATGCACAGCAGAGAAGCACTGACAATAGTGTTTCCCCTGTTGTACAGAGGGTCGCTATGAGTCGGATACCGACTCGACGGCACCTAACAACAACAACAACAGCATATTCCAGGTGCTTTGTTCTAGAAAATAATCTGTTGTAAAGTTTTATTATAAGGGGATGAAAATTTTTTATTTCTGGTAACTTTTAGGCTTATATGAGATAAAATAAGAAAGCCTCTCCACAAATCCCTAATGAGTTTTGTGCATGAATTTATAAGTCATTTGTATATTCTTTCATTCATTCTATGAATATTTAATTAAATGCCTATTGGGGAACAGATGCTGTGATAGGCTCTGGAAATACACCAATGAAGAATAAGAAAAAAGTATCTCTTAAATTACTCATAGTTTAGATGATGACACAGTAAGATCTTTGTTGTAATGTGGTAATTAAGAGTAGTGGGTGCATGGTAGAATAATTTAAACTAAGACTTCAAAGATGAGTACGAGCTGAGCATGGTGACACACACCTATAATCCCAGGGACTGAGGAGGCAAAGGCAGGAGGATCACATGTTTGAGGCCTGAGGCAGCCTGTATAACTTAGTGAGGCCAAGACTCAAAATTAAAAAATAAAAAAGGGGGGATGAGGATGTGATTCTGTGGTAGCATGCTTGCCTAGCATGCATGAGGCCCTGGGTTCAAATCCACAGCACCACAAATAAACAAATAAATCAACAAATTTTAAAAATGAGGTAGAGTACAGCCTAGTGAGAGAGCACTTGCAAGTATGTGTGAGGCCCTGGATTCAACCCCTGCATAAACCAGAGGTAGCAGGGAGATGAGTAGGAGCCTGGAGTTGCAGCTTAGTAGTAGAGCTGTAGAGCTGTTACCTAGCATGTACAGACCCTGGGTTGGATCACAAACAACACATACATACAGAGTCACATAGGAATGGGCTGATTGGTAGTAATTAGATAAAGATATTCTAAGGCAAAATAAAAATAATAGAAATAATAACAACAATAATAAAATCATCTATGAAGACCCAGAGACTTGATAGAACAGGATTTTAAGGGAATATCAGGGAGATTTGGAGGGATAAGGGAAGGAGTGGCTCAAAGATTAAAATTTTCCTATCTGATTGCTCCTAAAACACCATGCTAGATCCAAAATACAATATTGTGGTTTCAGCTGGTGAAGAACTTGTAGGCAATGCAGCAGACTTCAGACCATTCTCATCTTCCTCCTAGAAGGTCAAAGTGGGGTAAGGAAGAACAAAGTTTCAGAATCAGACATGGCATTGCCCTTTACTAACACTGTAAATGGCAAATTATTTAGCTTCTCTAAGTCAGTTTTCTCATTTAAAAAAAAAAGTAGATAATATGTCACAGATTCTTTCTTGTTAGGGTTAAATAAGGTAATGAAAGAGAAAATGCTAACCACAATGACTGGGAAATAGTAGGAACTCTGAGAATATTAATTTTTATTATTATTGTTAATAGTAAGAATTCTCCCAGCTTTCCACATATAAAAGGGAGCAAGTTATTTTATCTCTAGTTAGTGTATGGAGACTCTTGATCATAAATGTGAAAACAAAAAGTCTCTTTATATTCAGTTCTACTACAACATCTCTTAAAATTAATGTTAAACAAACAGAGTGGGCTTTCTTCTGTAAGAAATGCTGGAATTGCCATAACCTGGCAGGGTAAAGAATCCTACCAAGCTACACAGGGTGCTGGAAATGCCACAATGGCATTGAAGGCGTTCTTCACCCACTGTTATTTGGCAGGCACAGAAAAGACTTAAATTAAGAAATCTCATACATGAGATATTTTGAATTTTAAGCCATGTGGGTGTTCCTCTGTATGATTCTGTATCCATACAAAATTTTAATTAAATTAAAAATATGTCATGTTTTGAGGAATTGGAATGGCAATATTTCCTGATGTTGTAGCTCTTTCTCCCTTTTTAAATTTTTACCTTTTTATGGACTAAAAAGGCTGGGATTTAGCTCAGTTGATAGAGCTTCGCTCTGCAGTCTCTGAGGTCCTGAGTTCGATTCCCAGCACCGCAAAAATGGGAGAAGGACATGGCAACCCACTCCCGAGGCAATCCCGGAACAATCTGCCATTGAAAACCCAATGAGGGTCGCTATGAGTTGGACACGACTCGACAGCACCTAACAACAACAACAACGGACTAAAAAGTATTAACTGCTGTGATCCAGACTACTTTTTAACCTTTGAAAAGCAAAGGGAGAATTGTACAATTATTATCTTAGTACCATCAAAGATAGACAACTGTTATCATTTCAAATATATAGGAGACAACTCTGTAGACTCAGTTAATACACAATGCTCCCTAACTGTTAATAGTCTAATGGGACTTTAACTGATGACTTTGGATATAATAAATTACAAAACACTTACATAACTGCCTAAGCAGATAGCTGGATTGCAAATACTATATAGGTAAACAAACCAGTGAAAGAGGAACCTAGGAGTATACAAAGATCAAAACTTTGGTTATATAATATTTTTAATGGCACACACTGGCTTATTAAAACTGAAGTTGATCTTCTTCCCTCTAAGGAAGACTACTCATGAGGGAGATTCTAATGAGTGGAAACACCCCGTCATTTCCCAGGTGTCCAGGGTGGAGTTGCCCAAACATTCCAGAAGCACTGCTCATCAGTTTTTGGCTTCCTGATTCTTCAGGAAATAAAAGAAAAATAATTACCTGAAGACAAGTGAAGACATTTATTTTTCATTTAGCAGCATTTTTCTGTGAATCTAAAAAGATAATCAGAATACTAACTCTAGAAAGGCTCACAGCCAATTAATCCATCTTCCTTGTTTTACTGGCAAGAAACCTGAGGCCCAGAGAAGGAAACTTTAGTAAATGTGTATTTTCCATGTGGTAAGCATTTCCTCATAACACCTCTATGTGGTAATAACTTTATTTTATAGGTGGAGAAACCGAGGCTCAGGCTCAAAGATTAAAATTTTCGATCTGACTGATCCTAAATCACCATGCTGGATCTGAAATACATGCTGAGGATTTTTGTTGCTTTAAAAAAAAAAAATCTTTACCATGCATCATATGCATGCTTATAAACCCAGTGACTCAGGAGGCTGAGACAGGAGGATTAAGAATTTGAGGCCACAGGCAGCCTATGCAATTTAGCAAGACCCTGTCCCTAAATAAATAAATAAATAAATAAAGGCTGGGGGTGCAGCTCAGTGGTAGAGTGCTTGTCTAGCATGTTTGAGGTCTTGGGTTCAACCCCATGGTACTGTAAAAGGAAAAAAAAAAACTTTGGTGATTTTGTTTTTGATTGATAGGTGTGTATGCACCTTGCATATATTCGAATAAGCAAAAGGAAGTAACGTAAGTCCTCTCTAGAACCATAACGGGGACTGGGGTTTAGCTCAGTTGGTAGAGCACTGCTCTGCACTCTCTGAGGACCCAGGTTCAATCTCCAGCACCACAGAAAACAGGGGAAGGATGTGACAATCCACTCCTGAACCAATCACAAAACAGTTAACCAATGAAAACGCTATTTGGGTCACTATGAGTCCGACTCAACTTGGGGGCACCTAACAACAATGGGAGAAGGACACGGCAGTCCATTCCCAAAGCAATCCTGAAACAACCAGCCATTGAGTACTATGAGGGTTGCTATAAGTCGGACTCAACTACACAGCACCTAACAACAACAACAACAACAACAACAACAACAACAACAATAACAACAGAAACATAACAAATGCCTAGCCCATTGTTGTTAATAGTTTGTCAGGTATATCCTTCCAGATGATTTTTCTAAGCCACATTAGGCATGTCCTTAAAAAAAATTAATAGAAATGGAAAACTCAACACTAACAAGACTTATATTCATTCTCTCTTTCTCTCCCTCTCCCTCTTCCCCCTTTTCCCCCATACTGGAGGGTGGAACCCAAGGCCTTGCACTTGCATGCTTTGCAGGGGCTGCACCCCTGAGCTGTACCCCCAACCCATTTTTTTACTTTTTATCTTGAGACAAGGTCTCATTAAATTATGCAGACTGCTACTGGTCTCCAACTTGTGATGCCCCCTGCCTCCATCTCCTGAGCTGCTGGAATTACAGGCATGAGCCACTGTGCCCGGCTTTCAACAGCCTTATTCTTAAAAGTGATAAATAATTTATGTCAACAGCAAAAGGCCTGTATTGGGGAGAGGGGAAGAGAAAAGGAAGAAATTATGTTTATTTTTGTCACTGTTACGTAAATCTGATTTTGATTACTGAAAGTGTCCTCTTGCTTTTTATAACTAATTTAAGAATGTCGCTTAAAATGTAGCAAATGCTTAAGCATAAAAGGGCTGGGTCAGGAATCCACGTAAGGCATTTTCTTTCCAAACTGTTATTGGTATATTGGGGTTTGTTTTAAAATAACTTCGTTATTAAGTAAAGTAGCAGAGGCCCTGTTTATACCCATTGTTTTTACTGATCTAGTGATTTTTTAAAAGATATTTTAAAACAAGCTGGGGGTGGTGGTGTAGGCCTTTAATCTCTGTGACTTGGGAGGCTGAGGCAGGAGGATCCCAAGTTCAAGACGAGAGGCAGCCTGCAAAACTTAGTGAGCCCCTGTCTCTAAATTAAAAAATAAAAAATGGGCTGTGGGTGCAGCCCAGTGGTAGAGCACTTGCAAAGTATGTGCCAGGCTCTGAGTTCAGCCCCTAAGTACTGCAAAGAAATATTAATACTAATAATAACAAATATTAATGTTATTAATCAGTATGTTAATGTTAATTATTAATAATTAATAAGAAATATTAATAAGAAAATTTTAAAAATTAACTTAAAGTATATTCCTTATTTTGGAAAACTATGACATTTTGAATAATCCTTCCTTTTAATAAGCTCCATTAGAGCTTTGGTTTAAGATAGATGCATTGTTGCTACTGTATAGCGCTACCATTGATAGTGGTCAATATCGGCATCTCACCAACTGGCTATGTTGTGGAGAATTGATAGATTTCTCAGTGATCCTTGGTTTTAAGGATCCCTAAGAAGATAAGTCAAAATGGAGCAAAGATATCTACATGGTAAAATAAGTCTAGAGTGCCTGCTCCTTCCCACACACTCTTCCCTAGGCATCCCTGCCATTCAAGAATTGTTGGGGAGTTGGGAGACTATATGTGAAGTCTTCATCAACTTTGGATAGAGGTACTTTCATGGGGTTATAACCTGTACATAGGGCCTGTTCGTGAAAGGACTATGCATGGAAGTCTTAAATTTTTCAATAAATTTTTAAAAAGAACTTTTGTGTGTGTATGTGCTGTACTACTCGAGGGTTGAACCCAGGGATTCACACATGCTTTGTAAGTGCACTACCACTGAGCTGCACCCTCAGCCCATTTTTCATTTTATATTTTGAGACATGGTCTCACTAAATTATGCAGACTGCCTCTGGCCTTAAACCTGACATCCTCCTGTCTCCACTTCCCAAGTCGCTGGGATTACCAGTGTGAGCCACTGTGCTCAGAAGCTCCCTTGTTTTCATTTGCACTGGGCCCCTCAAATTATGTAGCTGGTCCTGCTTTGAAATACTGCTATGAGATGTTAGCCTCCTTCTCCATGCAAGTCTAACATGTTGACAAGCATGACACGTTAAATGCTGTGGGAGAAATTAGTGGACTATTGACAGTGAAGTAGCATCCCTGGAGAAATGAGACTCTTTAAGTGAAACCAGACAGGTCTGTCTCCCCATTTTCCAGCATCAGATTGTATGGTAACTCAGGATCGCTGCCAAAGGTGATGGTAGAAGAAAACTTGCCTTGATTTTTGTAGTTTATTGTCTCATTTTAACTGACTTACACTCTGAGTTATTGTTTTTATTTTATTGTTTTGGGGTTTTTTATTTGTTTTTGAGACACAGTCTTACTATATAGCCCAGGTTGGCCTTGAATTCTGAATCCTCCACCCTTTGCCTCCCAAGTTCTGGGATTACAAGAGTGTAATACTAGGCCCAGCTGAACTTTATTCTTTTTATTCTTTTAATCCGTGTGTGTGTGTGTGTGTGTGTGTGTGTGTGTGTGGTACTTGGAGATTG
Source organism: Pedetes capensis (assembly GCA_007922755.1). NCBI lineage: Eukaryota > Metazoa > Chordata > Mammalia > Rodentia > Pedetidae > Pedetes > Pedetes capensis. Next base: position 27,955 of record VMDO01007969.1, read on the forward strand.
AACCCAGGGCCCCACACATATTTTGCAAGTGCTCTGCCATTGGGCTGCACCCCTAGCCCATGTTTTATTTTATGTTGGGATAGGGTCTTGCTGAGTTGCACAGGCTGCTTCTGGCCTTAAAAGCTGCAATCCTCCTGCCTCCACTTCCCAAGTTGCTAGAATTGCAGGGATGAGCCACCACACCCAGCTCCTGAAGTTTATTCTTAAAAAATGATAATGAGAATAACATAAAATCAATGTAGAAGCTCTGTCCACTAACATTTTGCATTTTAAACTATTTCCCCAAATTTTTGTTACATAAAATGTTAAATGTACTATAATACTGAAACAAAATTACAGTGGACACACACATATACAACTTGTTGATTCAAAGTTGCTGCCATTTTGTTATATTTGTCTTAACTCTGTGCGTGTGTGTGTGTGTGTGTGTGTGTGTGTGTGTGTGTTTTCTAGTCCTTTGATACTAAATTGCAAACATCATGACACTTCATCCCTAAATAGATCAGCATGTATTTACTAATAGGGACATTTCCAAAATAACCAGTATATGATTTTTCAAAGTTTTTGTTTTGTTTTGTTTTGTTTTTGTTTGTTTGTTTGTTTTGTAGAACACTTGGAAAACAAGAGAAGAAAAAAAGGACTCATAATTCCACTGCCCAGGAATAACCACATAAAGCTCTTTGGTACTATACAGAAAAATGACATCATCTTTTACCTATTGCTCTGTCCTTATAAAATGACACATCTCTACTTTTTCTCATCCTCAACCAAAATATTGTTGGTGCCTCCTACAGTGAGCAGAATAATGGCCCTTCAAAGATGTCTAGACCCTTAATCCCTGGGACTTGTGAATATGTTATATTACGTGGCAAAGGAAACTTTAAATATGATTTTAAGGATACAGAATTTCACATGGGAAGATTTGCCTGGATTATCTGGATAGATCTATTTCTAATCACAGGGGTCCTTAAAAGTAGAAGAGAGAGGGAGAGAGTAGGTCAGAGACATGTGATGTGCAGAAGCCCTAGGTTTTTATCCCTAGCACAGCAAAAGAATAAAAATAAATAGATAAATAAATATGGAAACAAATAAATATTTATGTGCCTACTGTGTGCCAGGAAAATAGGTTCTAGAGTGTGAAGAAAGGAACTCAGTCCTGCCAACACCTCGATTTTAGCCTAGTGAGACCCTGTCAGATTTCTGACCTGTAGAACTGCAAGATAATAGATCTATGTTGTTTTTAACCCACTAAACTTTCGTGATTTGTTATGGTGGCAATAGAAAACAAATGTACTTTTTAATTTATTTTTGCCTTTGAAATGATAGCCTTTTATTCTTTAGAACATTTTGACTTAGTGATTTGTATCTTCTCTTTGGCTTTGAAAACAATGATTGAGCAGTGGCACACACATGTAATCCCAGCGGCTTGGGAGGCAGAGGCAGGAGGATCGCAAGTTCGAGACCAGAGACAGTCTGTGTAACTTAGTGAGATCCTGTCTCAAAAAGTAAAAAAATGAGCTGGGGGTGCAGCTCAGTGGCCCAGCACTTGCAAAGCATGCAAGCACAAGGCCGTGGATTCAACCCCAAGTACCACAAAAAAAAAATAAAAATAAAAAATAAAAAACAATGATTAATGCATTGAGAAAATAAAGGCAGAACCTCTGGTTTTTTTTCTGAGAGGGGGGCTAGAACTTTTGTACCTTTTTGGACTGGAACTAAGATGGTGTGTTTACAGACCCACGGGGTAGGAAATCTATGGCCCTCCAGTTCTTTTAAAAAATTTACTTGGGCCTGGCATGGTGGTGCATGCCTGTAATCCCAGTGACTTGGGAGGCAGAGGCAGGAGGATCAGAAGTTGGAGATCAGGGGCAGTCTGCGTAATTTAGTGAGATCCTGTCTCAAAAAAGTAAAAAAAAAAAAAAAATGGGCTGAGGGTGCAGCTCAGTGGTCCAGCACTTGCAGAGCATGCAGGCGCGAGGCCCTGGGTTCAACCCCTAGTACCGCAAAAAAAAAAAAAGAAAGAAAGAAATTTACTTGGCTGGGCATGGTGGGTCACACCTATAATCCCAGCAATTTGGGAGGCAGATATAGGAGGATTGTAGGTTCAAGGCTAGAGGCAGCCTGCATAATTTAGCAAGACCCTGTCTCAGTATGAAAAATAAAAAGTGGGGTGGGGGTGAAGCTCAGAAATAGAGTGATAGCAAAGCATGTATGAGGCCATGGTTCAACCCCGAATTACTACAAAAGAAAGAAAGACATTTACTTGGAATTATAGACATTTTTTTTTCTATACTGAGAGGGTGAACCCAGGACCTCGAGCATGCTAAGCAAATATTCTACTGCTGAGCCACACCCCCAACCCCCTTTTAAAATTTTTTTTAATTTTGAGGCAAGGGCCTCACTATATTAGTGCAGGCTGCCTCTGGCCTCGAGCTCCCAATCCTCCTGCCTGAGCCTCCTGAGTTGCTGGGATTATAGGCCTGCACCAGGGCACCCAGCAGAATTTATTTGTTTTGATGAAAACAATTTACTCTTAATCTCCCTCACAGAATTTTGGGCTTGTCTTTCATAGCACCAGCAACAATTTGTAAGAAGACTGAGTGTAATATCTTGATTAATGTCTGTCTTTGTCTCTTCTGGACTGTAAGCATTATGAGAGAAAGGACCCTACTTTTGCTTTTTGTTATTTCTGCAGCACCTAGCACAGTTCCTGGCACATGGCAGGCACATAAATATTTGGTTATTCATTTCCTTATTTATTTATATTCTTTTGTGGTTCTGGGCATAAAAACCTAGGGTTTGGGACATAACTAGGTAATTAACACTGAGCTATGCCTCCAGCCCACAATATTTATTAAATGATTGAAGTTTTGGTTATGCAAAAATAAAGTTGAGGTCTGGCTCTTGAGTGGATGAGAAGTGTTGCTCTGCACAATAATATTTTTAAAAAATAATAAAGAAGTAAAAATTAAAAAGAAAAAAAGGAAGTTGAGCATGGTGGCACACACATGTAATCCCAGGAACTCAGGATGCTGCATAGGCAGGAGGATTGTGAGTCTGAGGCCAGAAGCAGCCTGCATAACTTAGCCAGACCCTGCCTTAAGATAAAACTTTTAAAAATGGGATGGTGGTGCAGCCCAGTGATAGAGCAATTATAAAGTATGTGTAAGGCCCTGAGTTCAATTCCGAAGTACCAAAAAAAGAAAAAAAGAAAAGAAAAGAAAAGAGCTGGGTGCCATGTCACACGCTTGTAATCCCAGCTACTCAGGAGGCTGGGGCAGAAGTATCACAACTTTGAGGCCAGAGGCAGCCTGAACAATTTCGCAAGGCTCTGCCTCAAAGTACAAAATAATAATTAAAAAAAAAGAGTAGGGGTGCAGCTCAGTGGTTGAGAACTCATCTAGCATGCATGAGGCTCTAGGTTCAATCCGTCCCCCTCAGGAAAGAGAGAAAGAGGGGGTAGGGAAAGAAAAGAAAGAAAGAAAGGGAGGGAGGGAGGAGAGAAGGAGGCAGAAAAGAAAGAAAAAAGAAAAAGGGTAAGCCTGTTTTTATCATGAATTTAGGGACTCCTTTGCAGATGATTATGCTTTTATAGAGTTTTTCTCATAATGTAGATTCATATTACACTGTCTGAATGTCATTCTGGAGACATTGGTAAATTCATGCTAAAAGTTGTCTCAGGAGGTCAGGAACAGATTGTCAAGAAAGACAATGAGCAGTGTCTTCACTTCCTGCTGGCAACAGGCCCTAGAGTCAGTCACGCAGGGAGTCTGCCTTGGGCTATTGTGCTCAAGTCAGATTGTATTTCCTGACTCTAGCACCCAGGTGGAGGAGTTTGTGGGCAAGGAGTTAAAGTAACCTGTGACTAAGATGTGTCCCATTGCTGGAGACATTTCAAAGTGCTACAACTGACAGTAGGGCTGCTCTGCTTTTCCAGGAATGATGATTTCTGGGATTGTGAAAATGGGGAGTCAATAGACTGAACATTGGAGCTCTAAGCCTATAAGGCACTGCTATACTCTAAACTGGAGAAAGGTGTACCCAAGGCTAACTTTGTTCTGTGCAACCTAAGTCACAGTTCCCTGTGGGCAAGTGTTTCTGAAAGCAGATTTTTTTTTAAAGTCAGCTCTTACTAATTAGGGTCCTGTGTTTGCAAGAAAAAAAAAAAAAAGACCCTGGCCAACCTAAGTCTTTGGAAATTATCAGAAAGTATGGAGTAGCTCAGAGAATATGAAGAAATGCTGAAGAAGCAAGTCTCAGGAAGGGTGGGAAGCAGAGATGATGAGTAATAAGAGCCATTAAGCAGCCTCTTCAGGGCACCACCTTTTGGAGGAGTCAGCTCTCGTTTGTTTCCATCTTTGAGTCCCTTTCTTCAAGATTCAAATGGCCCAGAGAAAGCTAGGCATGGTAGTACACATATGTGATCACAGCATTTGGAGCTAAGGCAAGAGGAAAATGAGTTCAAAGAGAATGTAGGCTACATAGTTCAAGGTTGAGATATATAACCAGACTCTGTCCTGAAAAATATATTTTAATAAAAAGCCAGAAAAATACCTGAGTGCCATGGCATATTCCTATAATCCTGACACTCAGGAGGTTGAGACAGGAGGATCATGAGTTTGAGGCCAGAGGCAACCTACACAGCTTAGTGAGACCCTATATCAAAATTTAAAAAGGGGGCTGGGGATGCAGTTCAGTGGTAGAGCACTTGACTAGCCCTTGGGCTGAGTTACTATGTTAAGTTACATGCCCATTTCATGACCAGGAGGGCAGGGCACTTTGAAGGACAGTCCTACTAACTCTCTATCCATTGGAAAAAAGGGCAAGGATAGCTGGAAGTGTAGCTGGGCAGTCAGAAATGATTAGACATCAACTCATCAACTTCTTCACTGAGTGTACATTCAGGGACATTAATCTTTCCCTGAGCCTCTCAGGAATGAGATATGCATAGCTGCATATGGAATCCATTCCATGGTTCTATGAAAGAGTGGAAGTGGTCAATTTCTTCCCCTAAAATCAATGGAATATCTTGGTCTTTAGGAAATACACCAGAAGTACTAAGGGGTTAAAAGGCATGATATATGCAATCTACTTTTGAAATTTTCAGAAGAAGCTGGGTGTGGTGGCACATGCCTATAATCCCAGCAGTTGGGAGGCTGGGGCAGGATGATCACACATTCAAAGCCAACCTGGGCTACATAGTGAGTTCCAGGGCAGCCTTGGCTACGTAGTATGACCCTGTCTGAAACACACACACACACGCACGCATGCACACCAGAAAGGGGAAAAAATATATACACACACATACATACATATATTTAGGAGGGAGAATGTGGCAAAATATTTTAAAAATTGTGCATTTAGATAAAGGGTATGTAAGAGTGTCTTTGTGCTATTCTCAAAAGTTTTCTCTAAATTTGTAATTATCTCAAAATGAAGTTGAAAAAAAAATCAATGGGCAGGGCAAAAGGAAATGCATTCCTCTACTTGCATGTCCAAAGGACTTTTGATGAATTATTATGTAACAAATGAACATTTGTATGTTTGTATTTTTAGATCCAAACTCTCTAGGGGAAATTCTTAGTGCTGAAGCATGTACTCCATGATAAATTATTGCTATTAGTGTGACAAAGCTCCACTGTGGACCTGGAAGACACTGGATAAGGCCTGTCTATTTACTCCTCTTGAGGAGTCTGACTAAGTGGGTGGAGACTTCCTTTGGCTTTTGTATTTCTGTTTTAATAGTTGTTTGGGGAAATGTATTTGAGACAGTGCCTATAGTTAATGCTTTTTTGTACTTTTTTTTTTTCCTAGAGAATCTTGCTGTGTAGCCCCAGGCTGGCCTCGAACTCAAAATTATAATGCCTCAGTCTCCAGAGTGCTGGGATTGCAGACACACACCACCATGCCCAGTTTGCTTTGTGGCTTTTAATACTTATTACGACCCAAAACTATTCTCTCCTAAATACTTAAACTAACTGGATTTGAAGCCAAACATTACTAACTTCACAGTCATCTCTTATTAGAGAAAGATTTCAGTCTGTAGAAAGATAATCATTGCAGCGTTTGTTGTAGCAAAAATTTGAGACAGGACAGGACAGGACAGGACAGGACAGGACAGGACAGGACAGGAAAGGAAAAGAAAGGGAAAAGTAGCTCTATATGAAAGGATGTAGAAAATCTCCAGTTTATTTGTGTGTGTGTGTGTGTGTGTGTGTGTGTGTGTGTGTGTGTGTGTGTGGTACTGGAGTTGAACCCAGGGCCTCGCACCTGCATGGTTTGCAAGTGTTTGACCACTGAGCTGTGCCCCCAGCCCATTTTTTTACTTTTTGAAACAGGGTCTCCCTAAATTACACAGACTGCCTCTGGTCTCAAACTTGCGATCCTGCTGCCTCCGCCTCCCAAGCCGCTGGGATTCCAGGCATGCGCCACCACGCCTGGCTCCAATGTATTTTTTAAGAGCAGTGAGCGAGTTGTATAAATATGATGATATTATATTTAAAAATTGCATAAGCCAAATGTGGTGGTACACATCTGTAATCCCAGCACTTGAGAGGCTGAGTTAGAAGGATCTTGACCTCAAGGCTAGTCTGGGCTTCATAGCAAGTTCCAGATCAGCCTAGGCTACTTAGTGAGACTTTGTCTCAAAGAAAAAAAATGGCATGGATTAGTAAGTAGTGAGTGGACAATCAGTGTTTTTGCATGCTTAGCACATGCCCATACACATATGTATAGAAAGAGCATTTTTAATAAGATATACAAGAAATCAGTAACAGTGATAACTTCTGGGAGGGGAATTATGAGCAGAGGAAGGGATCTGCAGGGGTAAGGATGGGAGGGAGACTTTTTGACTTGCATCTTTTGAGTTTTGTATCAAAATTAATGTAGCGGTCATTGTTCCTTTCTGAGCCGTCCTATGGGGCCCATTCTTATCATGCAGGCTTAAGTAAGGATAAATCACTATAGCTAGGGAAATGTCTTATTAGCCTATAGAGGTGTTTTTTCTTTCTTTTTTTTTTTTTTTTTCTGATACTGGGGGTTGAACCTAGGGCCTCGCACTTGCATGCTCTGCAAGTGCTGGACCACTGAGCTGCACTCCCAGCCCATTTTTTCACTTTTTGAGACAGGGTCTCGCTAAATTACGCAGACTATCTCTGGTCTCGAACTTGTGATCCTCCTGCCTCTGCCTCCCAAGCCACTGGGATTTCAGGTATCTGCCACCTCGCCCCGCTAGCCTGTAGATGTTTTGAAATTAGATCCATGGCTTCTCACCTTTCTACTCCTAGCACCTATTGTTGTTGTTAGGTGCCGTGGAGTTGGTGTCTGACTCAAAGTGACTCTACGTACAACAGGCAAAACACTATTGTCAGTGCCTCTCTGCTATTCATAGGATTTTCAATGGTGGATTGCTTTTTGGGAGTGGGTAGCTGGGTCCTTCTCCCAAGCCTACAGTATCTGGTATTCCCAGGCAGTCTCTCATCGAAGTACTAACCAGGCCCCACCCTGCTTAGCTTCTGAGATCTGAGGGGATCGGAAGCCACAGTGCTACAGCTGCAGGCTACTCCCAGCAGCTAGCTTCATCTTTTCATTCAGTGGGTGTTTAATAATTGTTTAACTGAATTGAGTTCAGTTGGATTGATTTGAAGTGCTTTTAGGACACTTCTACATACGTTTTTGCTTGCTGGTTTTAATACTGGCTTACGAGCCATTCACGGGTCTCTCTTTTTAATCGTAAAGGAAGAAGATGAAATGAACTTTTTTTTTCCCTGTTCTGAAGAAAATAAAACTTAGCTGTTCTGTGGATGTGAGTTGGTGCCGACTTTTTTTGGAGGGCATTTTGGGATAATAAAACAGTATGTAAAATGTGCTCATATTTTAACTCTTATCTCTAGCACTTTAACTGATAAAATAATCACAGTTCAGAAAAAGATATATGCATGAGGATGTTCATTGCTATTTTGCTGATAACACTGAAATTTTGGAAACAATCTAAATTCATGAGTAGGTAACAGGTTAAAGAAGGTTATAGTCATCTAATTTCCCATTAAAGTTATTATTTCAGGGCTGGGGATATATGTCAGTTTGTAGCTAGAGCATTTTCCTGGAGTATTTGAGGCCCTGAGGTTAATTCCCAGCATCACACACACACACAAAAGACTATTTCTACCCATATTTATTGATGAAGAACAGTAGCTATCACATATTGTTATGTGATAAAATTAGGTTGTACAATAGCTTGTGTATGATCCCATTTATGTTAAATTTTATAATAGATCATTGTATATAAATTTCATTAAAATATTAAAACAGGTTTATCGTTTCATGATGGGTGATTTTTAGTTTCTTCTCTGTATTTTTTTCATATTATTTGCGTTTTTTTCTAGAGTGCTCATTGTAGCATTTTTACCAATAAATAAAACTATTGAAAAGAAAAGAAATTGCTAAGCACTGTAGTGTATGCCTATAATCCTAGTAACTGAAGAGTCTAAATCAGGAGGATCATGAGTTTGAGGCCAGAGGCAGCCTGTGGAATTTAGCAAGACATTGTCTCAAAAGAAAATGTTTTCAAAAGGAGCTAGAGGTGGAGGTCAGTTTTAGAGTACTTGCTTAGCATGCAGTAGGCTCTGGGTTCAACCCCCAAGCACTACAAAAAAAAAAAAAAAGAAGAAGAAGAAGAAAGAAATTCATATAATTTTACTAGTTTTACTCTTTGACTCAGCACATATTTGTTGATTGCACCAGAGTATCCTAAAATTACCTCTCCTGTTTTATAGACTGTAGATTTTCTGTAAGAAAGCACTAGAGCTAAGTACTTACTAAGGCTCCTGTCAAGGAAAAACAAAACACCAGAAAAACAAAAAACATCAGAACAATGTTGTCTTAGGGGTCAGGGTGGAGATTTTCTGAGAAAGGAAAGAAGAAAAGGAACTTCCAAGGGTAATGGCTATGTTCTGTATCTTTATAGATGTTTGGGTTACAAAGATAAATGTATTTGTTAAAATAAGAGAATTTACTCTAATATTTGTGCATTCCTTTGTGAATTTTACATTAAAAGAAGAAAACTAAACAAATTGGACTTGAGTTAGTGATTCTGATATCTAGAATTTACTTTGAACTATATCAAAAACTATGGATTGATTAATGGGATAGGTAAAAGAATACATGTGTAGATATATATAAAATAAAGCAAATATAATAAAATATTAATGGTGAAATCTAAGAGGTGTATATATACTGGTATGTACTTAACCTTAAAATTCTTACAGTTTGGCTGTTTAATATTGGCTCCCAAAAAGCAATCCACTATTGAAAACCCTGTGAATACCAGGGAAGCACTGACAATAGTGTTTTGCCTGTTGTACCTAGGGCCACTTTGAGTCAGACACCAACTCCACGGCACCTAACAACAACAACAGCAGCTGCTAGGAGTAGAAAGGTGAGAAGACATGGATCTACTGATATATTGAATATGTACATATTTTATCCTTATAAACTTAAGTTAAACAGATTGAGTTCTGGAAGTTACCCCCAAGAAAAATTTGACTGCTTCCAATAGGGTAGCTATAGAAATACATACATATATATATGACATAATTAGTGACAGGGCTTTTGGTATGGTTTGCATAAGTTTCTCCAAAGGCCCATGTAGTAAATGCTTTGTTCCTGGCCCTTCATGCTATTGGGAAGAGGTAGAACCTTTAAAAAGTGGAGCCTTATATGAAGTCTTTCAGTCACTGGGACCATGATTTTGAAGGGGATATCACATCGGCAGCCCCTTCCTCTTCCTCTATCACATCCACCAATGAGTTGAATGGGTTTCTTCTGCCACATGCTCCTGTCATGATGTACTGTGCTACTATAGGCCTAAAGGAGTAGGGACAATTAATCATGAACTGCAACCTCCAAAACTCTGAGCCAAAAAACTTTCCTCTTTGTAAATTGATTATCTCAGATATATTGTTACAGTAACAGAAAGCTAAGGACCGCTGTCTTCATGAGCTTGGTAACTCTGTAGTCACTCAGGCCTACCCTTTTGTTTAATGCTCTGCTGTTGCCATTTTGGTATTTTTAATCATGTTTTAACAAGGAGCCTTATATTTTTATTTTGTATTGATCCCTGCAAATTATGTAGGCAGGCCTGATTAGTGAATAATAATAATATTACTAATATATATTATGTTCTCCCTATGCCAGGTAATGTGTTAAACATTTTACGTACATTATTTCATTGATTTTTCAAAAAGCAGACTGAAAAGATAAAAGCTCTATGTGTGTGTCTCTGTGTGTGTGTGTGTGTGTGTGCGCGCGCACCTGTGTCTGTCTGTATGAGTGTCTGTATGGGTGACAGGGCTCTCACTGTGTTGCCCAGGCTAGCTTCAAATCCCTGGGTTCAAGTAACTCTCCCACCTCAGCCTTCCTGGTAGTTGGTACTATAGGCATTTGCCACATGTAGGTACCATTAAAAGCCCCATTTTACAGATGGACGTATTGAGGCTCATAAATGTTAGGCGACTTGGTCAAGCTCATACATTTACTATACCTTCTATGTGCATAGTAGCCTATTATATAGAGTAGACACCCAATACATATTTATTGAATAAATAATAATAATTAAAATAGCTCCTATTTATAGAACACCTTCCATGTGCCTCAAATGCTTACCTGAACCCCAGCATATTCTCCCTGATCCCAGTTTTTGCATCACTTCCTCAAGGCACTATTCTCTGACACCCTAAATTAGGTCAGGTCTCCTTCTTTGGTATGCTAGCCTTCATTATAGCATCTATCATAATTGTGATTACATAGTTCTTTCTTTAATGCCCATCTTCCCTTCTGGACTAGAATCTTGGTGACTATAGTGGTTCATTTTTATCTCTTCACTACTTTATTCCCAGCATCCAGTGCTGGACTTGGAGCATAGCCTACCAGAGCTTGAGGATATATTTTCTCATTTAATCCTCAATGAAGCAAGAGTGTCACTGTCATCTTATATGTGAAGAAACTAAGGCTCAGAGAAGTTAAGTCCAAGTCAGCCCACCTTGGAGGAAGCATCCCACCATAATGTGACCTACATCTGGTTGACTCTAAAACCTCTTGTCATTGCACTGTTCCCACATGACAGGCATTCTCCTTGACATTTTCTATCACTAGCCACCACTTATTCCTTTAATATCTCTCCCAGGGTCTATTTTTGCTATCTGACCTCCAAGCTCTCTAATGAAGAGGAGATGTGCTTTCCAACAAGTAATTACAGCAGGTGATGTTATAACTGACTTGGCCAAAGCCAGGATTTTCTTTTTTAACCTTGGTGAGTGAAGTAGCTGGAAACACCAACTTCTCAAAGCAAAGAATCAAATTTCATTTGGGTACTGATTCTTTCCTAGTCCTGGGAAATACCCTGAAGTAGCCTCTTGGGTTATATAAATGCCAATAATCACCTATGGCTAGTTTGGAATGAAGACCTGAAAAAAAAAAATTGAAGTTAAAGCAAATGTCCATGCTTCAGGCTAATAGAGGGTGTCAGTCTAACCTGTGAAAAATTAGGCTCAGGCTTGGGTGTGTATTCAATATGTTTAAATGTAGAGGGCTCAGGTTTGGTTCAGGAGTGGGTTTAAAATTATAATCCTATATGTAAATAGAACAATTTTTTTTCAATTTTTAATAGCTAGTTGTATAAAAAAAATAAAAGCTGAACCTGAACCCAGTTTTTCACAGGTTTTAGGTTCAGGTTTGGGTTCAGAGAAATTTTTTTAAAAACTTGAACTGAAACAGGTTCAGGGTTCAGGTTTGAGTTCAGTTTAAAACCCTGCTGTTTATACATAGAGAGCTGTCTTTGGGGGTCATGGAAGTGGGATGGACACAAATGCTGAGAGCATGGAAGCTTTTCTTCCTCATCCTCTGCTGGAAGAGAGACTGTGACAAGGAATGTAGGGTGCTTGGCCCAGCACTCCATGGCATGGACTGCCAAATTGCGTCTGTGGAAAAATCTCAGACCTTAGGAACTGGACTGATGACAGACTGTGTTGTACTTAGGCTTTTGTAGGAGATAGGACAGGAGGTCGCCATCTGGTGATTGCATAATTTCTGGAGAATATAAGTTTGTACCATTGCAAGGGTGAGTTTAGACTGAGAACCCCTCATAGTAGCTACTGCTACTGGCAGTCTAAGTTGCCATGTCTACTTCTTATAAACAAAAGCCTAAAGGCTTGTTTTAAAAAGCCTGGCCTCAGTTGTGCTCCTGGGCTTATTTTACACTCTTGGAAGAATATCAAGCACTTCACAAAGTCATTAGTAGAAGCAACAGTGGCAGTCATTCAATACAGGGCTGTGGTGCTCGGTGGAGGTACAGCTTCATAAGGGTGAGAGATAGCAGAGCTGGGGCAGATCCAGAAGACAGGGGCAGAAGAACAGGAGGAACTGTTTGTGAAAACACAATTGCTATACCCTGGGATATTATCAGAAATATAGGGGGAGGAAGAGGTTGTTGTTTCTAGGAAATGAACCATGAGAACTTAAGCCATCATAATTTGAACATTAAAAGTGTTATCTTAATATCCAAAATATATAAGGAACTTTATAAGAAGAAAACATAATCCAGTTTACAAATGGGCAAAGGACCTGAACAGACATTTCTCAAAAGAAGATGTATCAATGGCTAACAGGTGTATGAGAAAATGGTCAACATCTCTAATCATCAGAGAAATGCAAATTAAAACCACAATGAGATATTACCTTACACTTGTTAGAATGGCTATCATCAAAAAGATGAAACATACCAAGTATTGTTGGTATGTGGAGAAAAGGGAAACTTTGTATGTTATTGGTGGGAATGTAAATGGGTGCAGCCATTATGGAAAACAGTATGGAGATTCCTTAAGAAATTAAATTAAAACTACTATATCACACAGTAATCCTACTTTGGGAACCCACCTAAATGAACTGAAATCAGTCTGTCAAAGATATTTACACTCCTATATTCTTTGGAGTATTATTCACAATAACCAAGATATGGAATCACCCTAAGTATCTATCAATGGATAAATGGATAAAGACAATGAAATAATACTCAGCATTAAAAAGGAAGAGAATGCTGCCATTGGCAGCAACATGGATAAACCTAGAGGACATTGTTGTTGTTGTTAGATACTGTTGAGTTGGTGTTCAACTCATAGCGACCCTCATACAACAGGCGAAACACTATTGTTAGTGCCTCTCTGTTATTCATAGGGTTTTCAATGGCTGATTGTTTATTGGGAGTGGGTAGCTAGGTCCTTCTCCCAAGCCTACAGCACCTGATATTCCAAGGCAGTCTCCCATCCAAGTACTAACCAGGCCCAACCCTGCTTAGCTTCTCAGATATGCCAGGATCGGATGCCACAATGGTACAGCTGCAGGCACAGAGGACATTATGCTAAGTAAAATAAGCCAGGCACAGAAAAGCAAATACTATCATCTATATGTGGAATTGAAAAATGTCAAACTCATAGTAATACAGACTAGAATGCTGGTTACCAGAGTTTCCGTCAAAGGGTACAAAATTTCAATTAGACAAGAGGAATATGTTTTTGAGATCTATTGCATAGCATAGTGACTGTAGTTGATAGTAATGTAACATACATTTTGAAATTGTTAAGGCAGTAGATTTTAAATGTTCACATTACAAACTAATTGTAAGTATGTGAGATGATGGATATGTTAATTAGCTTGATTTAATCATTCTGTAATGTATATAGCACATTGAAGCCCACAAATGTATACAATTATTATTTGTCAAAAAAATTTTTTTGTTGGTTTTTGAGCAGGCTCTTGCTATGTAACATAGGCTTTCCTTGAACTTTCCATCTTTCTTCCTTTGCCTCCCAACTGCTGGGATGATGAAACTTTTTTTTAAAAAGTAGGTATTATTTTATTTTGCAGTTTCTAGTTAGTGAGATATGTGTAATTGAGTTATTCTGTGTGTGAGAACCAATCTCCAGGACACTCCCTGTGAGCCTCATTTTGTGGTATTCATGGCCTTATGCAGCCTTCTTTCACAATGAATCAACATTAATCTATGTGAACAAGAGTATGAAAGAGGTTATATTGGTAACTTCCAAGGGCAAGTTGTAAGGGAATTGCGATTTCTACTTTTGTTTCTCGGATTATTTGCTATGGAGAAAGCCAGTAGTCACCTCATGAAGACTCTTCAGAAGCCCTGTGGAAAGACCCACAGGGAAGGAACTGAGGCTTTCAACAACCTCCAGCACCAATTTACCAGTCGTCTGAGGAAGCCATTGGAAGTGAGTCTTCCAGGCGGGCCTAATGGTGCATACCTGGAATCCCAGAGACAGGGGAGGTAGAGGCAGGAGGATCACAGGTTCAAGCCCAGAGATAACCTGTGTAATTTAGCAAGACCCTGTCTCAAGATAAAAAATAAAATAAAATAAAAAATAAACTGGGGGTGCAGCCCAGTTGCAGAGCACTTGCAAAGTATATGTGAGGCCCTGGGTTCAATCCCCAAGTACTGAAGAAAAAAAAAAAGTGTGGAAGTATGTCATCCAGCCCCATTAAAGCCCTCAGATGATGGTAATCCTGGGTGACATCTGACTGAACTCTACAAGAAGCTCTCAGCCAGAACTGCCTACCCAAGAATTTCTCAAATTCCTTCACTTTAGAAAATGGGAGATAACAAATGTTTATGGTTTTGTTAAGCCACTGAGTTCTGAGATAATATGCAGCAACAGATAATTAAAATACTATACTATAGATTCTATAGAACATGTATCTGTATAAAACTCTGCCTAAAGAAATCAGAAATGTCTTCAAAAAAGAGAACATGACTTGAGTCTTCAGAGATGATAAGGAGCTTGCAGGAGGATTTAAGATGGAGCAAGGGGAGTAATTTCTGGCTGAAGGAATAGCTTGACTATAGGGCCAGAAGTAAGAGGACATGGCTTATTTGGAAAACCACAGTTAGTTCAGCATGACTGGGATGCAGTATGTTTAAAGAATGAAATCAAGAGAGATTAAGAGAGTAGACAAGAAACAGCTCACAAAGAATCTTTGATGCCATGCCCTTATATTTGCTGTTTTATCCTGAAGGCAGTGAGGAACTATTAAAGAATTTATAAGCAGACAACTGGCATAACTGTACATTTTAGAGTGATGGACAAATGTAAAATTAATTGGAGGTAGCTGAGCGTGGTGGCGCACACCTGTAATCCCAGCAGCTCGGGAGGCAGAGGCAGGAGGATCCCAAGTTGGAGACCAGAGGCAGTCTGTGAAACTTAGCAAGACCCTGTCTCAAAACTAAAAAAATGGGCTGGGGGTGCAGCTCAGTGGTCCAGCACTTGTAAACATGCAAGCATGAGGCCCTGGGTTCAACCTCCATTAGCGCAAAAAAAAAAAAAAAAGAGAGAGAGAAAAGAAAAGAAAATTAATTGGAGGCAGAAAGACAGTTTAGAAGCTCTTACAAGTCCAGATGGAAAATGATTATTGTCTCAACTAAGGTCTTAGCAGTATGAATGGAAAAGAGGAATGGATTTGAAGGGCTTCAGGAAGTATACTTTTTAGAGTATAAGGAACAAAGATAAGGGAAGATGTGGGATCCAACAGAAGCAAATGCAGCAGGGGGAGCATTGACTTTGAGTGATGTGTAGAACTTTATTTTGTTCCCTGTATTTGATGGTGCTGAGGATCAAACCTAGGGCCTTGTGCATGCTAGGCAAGCATTCTACCACTGAGCTACATCCCCATCTTGGACTATGGAACTTTGTTGTAAACATGTACCGTGGGCAAAAAGAAATACAGTCATAGGATGGAACACAAGAGGAAGGGAGGTCAGGCTGAAAATGGAGACATGTTTTCAAAGCTTCAGCATGTTTGCATTCCTCATTAAAATATTTCCCTGAGCAGAATGAAATCTTAATTAAATTTAGAGTTTTAGATTTATCTGTCATGGATAGAAATAAAGGGTCACAAGAGGTAATGGGGTCAGAATAAGGTAGAGATAGAGTGTCTTGAAGACTATCATTTAATGTCTTTCACTTTTTTTATTTGTTTTGGGGTATATAGTGTGTGTGTGTGTGTGTGTGTGTGTGTGTGTGTGTGTGTGTGTGTGTTGAGACAGGGGCTTGCTATGTAGCCCAGGCTGGACTGAAACTCACGATCCTTTTGCCTCAGTCTCCCAAGTGTATCTTTCAGTTTTACGGACGGTTCAACCAGCACCTAAACCTGGTGTCTAATTAAATGTACAAATTAAAGGAAAAGGAAGAATCCAAAAAATTACTTCCTTCCTCTCCTCTCCGAATATTTCCTTCTTAGGGGTTCTTGTTTTATAATCTTTAATTTCTTAGGGATTATGCTGCATTTGCATGTTACCAATTAAAATTTTGAAAAATTTAAGCTTTATTTCACCCATTTTCTAGTAAATTTTATCAGTTTCATGATCTGATACTTCCTCCCTTTTTTCCTTTTTCCTCTTCCTCCTTTGTGAACAGAACAAAACAAACCTTCCCCCTTTATTGAATATATAGCAAGTGGTTCTTATTTTCCTTTATTGCATACTGTAGAGGTATGGCACTGTTCTTGATTTCAAGAACAGTGTTGTCAATAGCCATTTAATTCTTTGAAATTTTTTTCAACTAATAGAGTGATTTTCATCTCTACCATCCAAGTATGGCCTTGTGCCCAACACTCCAGAAGTTGGAGTTCAACCAGTTCACATGATGTGAGCTGATCTACTTAAAGAAGAACTATGTGCTTAGAAATATCATAAGCCAGGTACAGTGGGCATGCCTATAATCCCAGAGACTCAGGAGATGGAGGTCAGAGGACCACAGATTTGAGCCCAGAGGTAGCCTGTGTAATTTAGTGAGATTCTGACTCAAAATAAAAAGTAAAAAATAGGCTGAGAGGTACAGCTCAGTGGTAGAACACTTACAAAAGCATACATGAGGCCCTGGGCCCTGGGCTCAGCCTCGTAGTACCACACACACAAAAAATAATAATAAAAATAAAATAAATAAATAAATAAATAAATAAATAAAGTTTAAAAAAAATACCATAAAGAAAATCCAGTGTCCATGACATTAATGTTTCAAGGATTTTCAGGTCATATAGTTTTATAATCAATTAGCGGGGAAGACTCAGTGCAGCAAATGTACTAAAGTGCCAGGCTTCAAACAGTACTTTTTCCTTTGGTTGTTTCAAAACTATTTTTGCCTCAGTAAAAAATTAATATCAGTGTAATTTATGTCATCTTATTTGTAGAAGTAACTGTGGTTTTTAAAAAGTAACCACTTAATTTTTGTCAGCACAAAAGCCCAAGGAAAGTTAAATTAAAAAAGAGTAAATGGTTGGGCATGGGGCACACACCTGTAATTCCAGCACTCACATTCTGAGGCAGAAAGGTCAATGTGAGTTCAAGGCCAGCCTGGGCTACATGGTGCGTTCTAGGGCAGCCTGGGATACACAGTGAGACCCTGTCTCAAAAAACCTAAAAATAGGAAAAGAAAAAATAGCCGGGCGTGGTGGCACACGCCTGTAATCCCAGCAGCTCAGGAGGCAGAGGCAGGAGGATCGCAAGTTCGAGACCAGAGGCAGTCTGCATAAGTTAGCGAGACCCTGTCTCAAAAAGTAAAAAAATGGGCTGGGGGTGCAGCTCAGTGGTCCAGCACTTGCAGAGCATGCAGGGGTGAGGCCCTGGGTTCAACCCCCAGGACCGCCAAAAAAAAAAAGAGGAAAAGAAAAAATAGAGTGAATGGAGCATGTTTTCCAGAGCACTTAGTGGAATGAATTCAAGCATAAAGAGACATCACTTAGTGTACTTAACTTTTTCAACATGTAATTGATGAAAATGGAGGCTTAATAAAAAATTTTAAGGTGCAAAATATCTAATGAATATTTTTAATTTAGCTTTCAATAAATACATAATTAAAGATAAAAATGTGGGCTGGGGATATAGCTCAGTGTTATAACACTTGCCCAACAGGCCCAAGGGCCTGTATTTGATCCCTAACACTCCAAAAGGAAACTGGAAAAAGAAAAAAAGAGGATAAATTGCAAAATCCTAAGTAACAGATTTTTTCCTAAAGATTCTGATTACATAATTGAGACATGCTCATTTTTTAAAAGTCAATTAATATAGAATATCAGAAAATAAATTATTTAGCCCTCCCTAGCCACAAATAGCCTGCAGCTGTACCACTGTGACATCCCATCCTATCAGATCTCAGAAGCTAAGTAGGGTTGGATCTGGTTAGTACTTGGATGGGAGACTGACTGGAAGTACCAGGTGCTATAGGCTTGGGAGGAGGATCCAGCAGCCCACTCCCAAAAAATAATCTGCTATTGAAAACCCTATGAATAGGAGAGAAGCACTAACCATATTGTTTGGCCTGTTGTAGGTAGGGTTGCTATGAGTTGAACACTGACTCAGTGGCACCTAACAACAACAACAAGCCACAAATAAGCATTGTTCACATCTCGTGAACTTGCTTCCAACCATCCCTTCATACACATATTTGTGTGTGTATATACATATTATATATATAAATATATTACATATATTTATGCATATGGTTTGACTTATGCAGAATCATACTTTATATACAGCTCTGTAAGTTAACCCTTTCATATTGTATCACATTGTGGGCGCCTATAAGTACAGATCTAATTTAACTTTCTAAATGGGTGCATGGTATTACACTCTCTCTATATATACAATTAAATCAACCTTTCCACACTTTTCAACATTTAAATCATTCCCAAGGTTTTCTTTTAATTAGCAATGCCATGGTGAACATCGCTGTCATATTTATTTCTTTTGTTTAAATTAATTTATTCAAATACAATATGGCCCAGAGCACCCACTCATCAAGGTGGATAAGAGGTATTTCTGGAATTTCTTACCCTATACAAGACCTGCAGACTTTGAATGGTCTTGGGAAACTAGAATGGAGTGATGGTGTTGATCCTTCTTTGTCTGGCCAGAGAAATCTGTCTCTAGAGGTCTTGTCCATACTTGGTGGTAAGGCTGCCCAGAATGCTCACTGCTGTTTCCAGGGTCTCAGAGCTTAGTGATTTATCTCCCAGGTATCATACAACCATCTCAACCTGGGTTCTATTGTCTTCAGGATGTTCTCAGAGAGGCAGACCCTTGGAAATACCCAGATCTTACAACTCCCCAGCCTCATTGCAGTTCATTCTTGTCTTTATGTTAGCAAAGAGTTCTTGGAGAACAAAGGCCTATTAATTCTCTGCTGGGTCAAGGGAAGGGCAGGACCCCAGCCTAGGCATTTTTAAAGGGGATTGGTAGAAGGGGAACTGCCACTCAATCTTTCCACATAAACCTGTAATAGACAACTAGACAGTTGACCTTGGAGGAGTTGCTTAACCTCCTTAAACCTCAAAGTCTTTATCTATAAGATAGCAAAAAATAGAAACTCTATCCTTCCAGTTGTGAGGCCAAAAACTCAGTTGCCCTTAGTTCTTTTCATTCTTCTACCCTCAAGCCATCACATTCTGCATGTTGAACCTTCCAAATAGGTCCAGAATGTGACTGTTTCTCCCCATTTCAACTGCTTCCACCTTGGGCCAAACCTCCATAATGTCTTACGTGGAGCTTTACAATACCCTTCTAACAGGTTTCCTTGATTATTTCTTTTTCCCTATGATCAATTTTCAAAGCAATATCTTGTGACTCTTTTTAAATAGATGATAACTTTACATTTAATTTAGAGGAAAAAGCAAAATTCTTAGACTAGCCTATAAGGTCCTTCTATATAGTTTGCCACATCTTCCCTACTTCTCTGACCCCAACTCCAACCAGCTTCCTCTTTAGTCCCTCTACTCCTGCCAAACATGTCAAGGATGCCTCTTGCATTTGTTGTTTTCTGTGCCTCCAGGTGTCCTCAAAGCTAACAGTTGTCTCCATTCAAGTGTTGGCTTAAACCATTACCTTTATTGCCGCCCCATACCCTGCTTCATTTTTCTCCATAGCATTTATTATTGACAGAGTGTATGCCTAATTATTTCTTTTTTATTTGTCTCTAAAAGCTTGAAGGATGGAACTTGTCTATTTAATTTTTAGTACCTAGAGTAGTGTCTGGCATAGGTTTTTTGTTGTTGTTAGATGCCATTAAGGAGTTGGTGTCCAATTCATAGCGACCCTATGTACAACAGGTCAAACACTATTGTCATGCTTCTCTGCTATTCATAGGATTTTCAATGGCAGATTGTGTTTTGGGAGGGGTTTCCGGGTCCTTCTCCCAAGGTTATAGCACCTGGTGTTCCCAGTCAGTCTCCCATCTAAGTACTAACCAGGCCTGACCCTGCTTAGCTTCTGAGATCTGATGGGATCAGACACCACAGTGGTACAGCTCTAGGTCTGGCACACATTAGCACCTAGAATAGTGCCTGGCACACATTAGAAACTCAACAAATATTTTCAAATGAATGAATGGACAATAGTAATCCTTGTCTTACCGAGTTAGAGTAGGAATTCATTGAATACTGTGGGAATTCACCGTAATAATGTATCTAAGGAACAATGAGGACTATGTGATTATAGGTTATTGTTGCATTATGATGGTTATGCTTATGACAGACTTTGAAGAGTGTATTAAGATAAGTGCATTCCAGCAAAGACACTGGAGCAGGGGCTATAAGTAGGAAATACCCTCATAGGAAGGTGTGACCTGCATTAGAAATGAGTGGGAAAAAAACCAAAAACTGGTTTTTGGGAAGAAATAGGTTGGGAATACAGTGATAAAACAGAATGTGGAGAATATTGAATACAAAGCTCAGATCTGGGTTTTGCCCCTAACATTGGGGAACTATCTAGGATTTTCAGCAGAGGAGGATATGATAAGATCTTCCTGTTTGAAATTTCTGTGGTGATAAGTGGTTATTCTGTGTTATAAAGTTGCATTTTCTGTTTGTGGGAAGTGGATTTGTTAATTAGAGGAACCAAAGAGTTACTTAAGAAACTCTGATGGACTTTTTCTGGTATAGGCTGATAGGGCCTAGCTTGTGACCTTATCTGTGATGATCTCTTTTCTTTCTTTCTTTTTTTTTTTTTGCGGTACTGGGGGTTGAACCCAGAGCCTCGCGCCTGCATGCTCTGCAAGTGCTGGGCCACTGAGCTGCACCTCAGCCCATTTTTTTTACTTTTTGAGATAGGGTCTCGCTAAATTACGCAGACTGCCTCTGGCCTTGAACTTGCGATCCTCCCACCTCCGCCTCCCGAGCTGCTGGGATTACAGGCGTGCGCCACCACGCCCCGCCATCTCTTTTCTTGTAAGCATCAACAATGCTTCATGAGGGGAGGAAGACAGAGTAGGAGTGGTAGGTTTGTTTGTTTGCTTTTTTTGTTTGCTTGTTTGTTTATTTAAGAAAGGGTCCCATTCTATAGCCCCAGGATAGTCTAGAACTCACTATATAGACCAGGCTGGCCTCAAACTCACATTGATCCTCAAGCCTCAGCCTCCCAAATACTGGGATTACAGGCATGTGCCACCACACCTGGCCAGTTTTTTTGTTTGTTTTCCCTCAGTACTGGATAGCTGAACCTAGAGGTCAAACTCAGGGCTTGACATATAGTAGGCAAGTGCTCTATAACCCTGACATCTTTATTTTATTTTATTTTATTTTATTTTATTTTATGATAGAGTGTCACTAAGTTATGCAGGCTGCTTCTGCCCTTGAAGTTATGATCCTTCTGCCTCTGCCTCCCAAATTGCTGGGATTATAGGTATGCACCATAGTGTCCAGCTCAGATGTGTTATTATTTTTCATCACTGTGATAAATACCTGAGAGAAACAATTTGAGAGAGAAATGATTTATTTTGGATTATAGTTTCAAAGGTTTCAGTCTATCATGGTAGGGAGGATCTGGTGGAACAGAGCAGCTCACATCATGTCGACCCAGAAGCAGAAAGAGAATGCCTGCTTCAGGATTCTTCCTTTTTAACTTTTATTCTGCCTGGATCCCCCACCTATTGGGTGGTGTCACTCATATTCAGAGAAGATCTTCTCCACTTAGTGAATCCTCCTGAACACCCTCATAGACACATCCAGAAATAAATTTTACTAATCTTCTAGGTGCTTCTCAACTCAATCAAGTTGACAATCAAGATTAAATATCACAGTGGGCGTGGGAAAGGTTGAGAGTCAGAGCCCTGGTCATTTACTTTTAGCTACTCTGGGTTGCTTGGGGTCCTAACTTAACTGTTTCCCCTTTCATGATTCAAATATATTTAACCTTTGGATTTAAGTACCCTTCAGACCTTGGCTGTACTTAATAAAATGTTTTTGCATTTCACATGCAATCTCTGATCTTATCTCTGTAGATCCCACTTTCAGTCCAAAGCCTTGCTAAGTTCAAAGTGTGATTCTAAGTTCAACAGCGTTAACATTACATGGGAACTTTTTAGGAATACAGCCTACCTGAATTAGAAGCTTCATCCTAACAAGACCCCTGGTGATTTGTGTATACATTAAGTTTTAAGACCCACTGCTCTTAAGCATCCCAAATCAGTCAGTGTCTCCTCCAGAATCCCTGAGGAGACCCTTTGTACCTAAAGTAAACATAGAACATATTTGCTTTCTAAACGAACTTTCTGAGCAAGTTCTTTAGCTACCTTTTCCATCTAGAGTCCTTTCTACATTCCATTTTGTGTATAAAACATCTGAAACAGTGACTACTCTGAATGTACAGTATTTCTCAATCTTCAGATCACCTCCAACCAAATAATCTAGAAGTTTGTTTAAAATTCAGGTTCCTACTGGGTGTGACAGCACATGGGTGTAATCCTAGCATTTGATAAAATGAAGCAGGAGAATCTCCAGCTCAAGGCCAACCTGGGCTACATAGTGAGATGCTGTCTCAAACAAACAAACAAAAATGCAGATTCCTGGGCTTCACCATACGCCAAGTGATTCTGACTCATTTGAAGGATTCTAAAAAACACATTTTCGTGCAAGTATGAGAACAGAGGCAGTCTGCATAACTTAGTGAGATCCTGTCTCAAAAAGTAAAAAAATGGGCTGGGGGCGCAGCTCAGTGGTCCAGCACTTGCAAAGCATGCAAGCGCGAGGCCCTGGATTCAAACCCCAGTACTGCAAAAAAAAAAAAAACACCACACATTTTCAACTAATATCCATCAAAGAATCATCAGAAAGGTTTTGGCTCCTGGAATATAGTTTCTGATCTTAATACCTCCCTTCTCAGTATTGAATCCTCTGATCCCACTCCCTCATCCTGTCTTGCAGAGAGTTATTTGGAATATGGTAATTTAGTTATGACCCCATTGTTAGTGCTGTTTTTGTGAGAGATCACACACAAATGTTATTATAAAACTTCTTTTTCAAAAGTATGCTAATAGTGCTGGGGCAGGGTGTGGGGGGAGCTGTGGTACACACCTGTACTCCCAGTGGTTGTGGAGGCAGAGCCAGGAGGTCATGAGTTTGAGGCCAGAGGTAGTCTGTGTAATATAGTGAGACTCTGACTCAAAATAAACAAAGAAAAATGGGCTGGGGATGTAGCAAGTTGTAGAGAGCTTGCAAAGTATGTTCAAGAACTTGGATTTAACCCCAAGTACCAACAAAAAAATATGCTAACAAGAACAGTATTCTAGAATTTCATTTTTATTAGTTATCAGTCACTAATATGCAAATGAAGTCTAAAGTTCCTATTAAGTAATTAAATGTTTACTTCTCTGCTTCTTAATATTTTCGTATGTAAATTAAGTTTTTCTGTCTGGTACTGTTAAATCATTGTGTTCTACTTTACCAGTATCCTACATGAAACCAGCCAAGTTTTTTTTTTTTCAGTACTTTGGGGTTGAACCCAGAGTTTCACACATACTTTGCAAGTGCTCTACCACTAGGCTGCATCCACAGCCCATTTTTTATTTTTTAGGTCAGGTCTCACTAAATTAGGCAGGCTGCCTCTGGCCTTGAACTTGCAATCCTCCTGGCCCCGCCTCCCAAGTTGCTATGATTACAGACTTTCACCAGTGCGCCCAGAGAGCCCAGGCACTTTTATAGTTAATACTATTGGGAAAATACCTGGGAAGAGGGAGGGGATAATGGCAATTATATTATTTGTTAATTTGTTATTATATATTATTATATATATATATAATATATATATAATATATATTATACATTATATATATTATATATAATATATATTTTATATATTATATTATGTATATTTTATATATATTTATATATTTATATATATATAAATATATATATTTTATATAAATATATATTTATATATATTATATATTATATATATAATTATATATATAATTATATATATAATTATATATATAATTATATATATATTATATAATAATTATATATTATATATATTATATATAATATATTATATATATTATATATAATATATATAATATATATTATATATATATGTATATAATATTATATACCTAAATTTGACTTTATTATACCATTCTTCTGGGAATGAGAGTTATGGTGTCCAGGACAAGGACTGAAATAAGCATTTCATGACTGCAGTTGGGGGTTGACCCCTTTATCACTACCAACTCCCACTGCTGAGGGGTCTTACTTTTGACGTGAAAGCAGAGAATGGGTGGTAGGATGGCCATGCTTAAAGTGAAGCTACTAGTTAGTAAACTAAATCACATAGTTTGAATCCACATTAATAGATATTCAATGTTAAATTAAAAAAAAGTACCTTTGTTAGGTTAGGTGCTGTCGAGTTGGTATCTGACTCATAGCGACCCTCATAGGGTTTTTTCAATGGCTGACTGTTTTGGGATTGCCTTGGGAGTGGATTGCCAGGCCGTTCTCCCATTAAAAAGGAACCTTATATAAGTTAAATTGAAATGAGGTCCTAAACTGGGTGCAGTGGCTTATGCCTGCAATCCCAGCAACTTGGGAAGCTGAGGCAGGAGGATCTTAGGTTCAAGGCCAGAGGCAGCCTGCACAACTTAGTGAGACTCTGTCTTAAAATTTTTTTTTAAGTGGGAAGGGGGCTAGGGTGAGGCTTAGTGGTAGAGCACTTCCCTAACATGTGAGGTCCTGGGTTCAACCCACCAGAACCAGAACTGCCAAAACAAACAAACAAACCAAAAAATAAACAACAAACAAACAACAACAAAAAAAACCTCAAGGGGAAAAAAGGTCAAAATGGTAAACTTTATGTTTTGTATATTTTCCCACACTAAAAGAAATTTTCATTCCAGTCACATAATTATATTGCACTACTAGGGATTGAACCCAGGGCCTCATTTGTGCCTAAGCAAGCACTCCACCTGTGAGCTGCACCCACAGTCCCTTTTTAATTGTGAAACAGAGTCTCACTAAGTTACACAGATTGCGTCTGGCCTTGAACCTGCTATCCTCCGGCCTCAGCCTCCCAAGTAACTGGGATTATAGGTGTGTGCCTGGCTGTAAATAATTTTAAAGAGCCTGGCTTGCTTTATATAAGACATAAAAAAAGATTAGTCTGTACTTTAAAGTTTCATTTATTCATTTAAAATTTTGTTTTTAAGTTCCACTGACAACTATTCATTGACAACTGAAATTGCAAGGTGACCAAAACAGACATAATTGCAGCCATATCAGAGCTTATAGTTTATTGGTGAAAAGATATTAAAAGAAAAAAAATAAATACTCAAATAAATAATGACTTTTTGTTTGCTTGTTTTTGTTGTTTTTTAGGGATAAGATCTCACTATGTAGTTCAGGCTGGCCTCAAACTCACAATCCTCCAGCTTCAGTCTCACAAATGCTGGGATTATAGGTGTGCACCACTGTGCCTGTCCAATAATGATGAACAAGGATAAATGTGAAAAAGTAAGCATTGTGCTAAATGCAGAAGAATGGGAAGGGGAAACATACTTTAGATGATTTCAAAACGTGGTGTGTTTATCAGTTAGGGCTGAGTGACAGTCTAAAAATAACTACAGTCATGCATCATTAAACCACAGGGATAAGTTCCAGGAAATGCATCCTTGTACAATTTCTTTGTTGTTTGAACATATTAGAGTATATTTAGATAAACTAAGATGGTTAGTATGTCAATGGGCCAGATAGTCGTTTTGGAACATCATTGTATATACTGTGTATTCTTGACAGAAACATCCTTATGCAGCACATCAATTTGGTCTGTGCCCCGTTCCTATCACAAAGTTCCTAAAAACTTTGAAATCTCTAGAATAATAAAAGTGTCTTTTGTATTCTAATTACTGGTGACTGAGTGTCCCTAGAGAGCTTCAGGATGAAAGCTGGTTTCCAGAAAGATCAAGGCATAATTGTTGTTGTTAGGTGCCGTCAAATTGGTATCAGACTCATAGCAACCCTCCCAGGGTTTTCAAAGGCTGACTGTTTCGGGATTGCCTTGGGAGTGGATTGCCAGGTCCTTCTCCCATTTTTGTGGTGCTGGGAATTGAACTCAGGACCTCAGAGACTGCAGCGCAGCACTCTACCAACTGAGCTAAATCCCAGCCCTCAAGGCATAATTAGATGGTGAGAATTTTCAGCTTCATTTTCCCAATTCCATGCTCCACTTCTGGGAAAAGGAGACACACTGGGGACTAAATCACCACAGTTAATGATTCATTGAAGCATGGCTAAGCCATGACACCTTCATGGAACTCTGAAGGACAGAGTTCAGAGAGCTTCAAGGCTGGTGAATGCTCAGAGATGGTGCTCCCAGAGGGGTATGGAAGCTCCACCTTAAACCTGCCTTATCCAACCTTTTCCATTTTGCTGTTCCCAAGTTATAGCCATGATAATAAACTTATAATAGTAAATAAAATGTTTCCTTGAATTCTGTAAGGCTTTCTAGCAAATTATCAATTTTGTGGGTAATGTTGTTGTTGTTGTTAGGTGCAGTTGAGTCGGTATCCAACTCATAGCAGCCCTCTGTACAACAGGGGAAACACTATTGTCAGTGCTTCTCTGCTGTTCATAGGGTTTTCAATGGCAGATTGATTTTTGGGGGGGGTTGCCAGGTCCTTCTCCCAAGCCTACAGCTTCTGGTGTTCCCAGGCGGTCTCCCATCCAGGTACTAACCAGGCCTGGCCCTGTTTAGCTTCTGAGATCTGACGGGGTCGGATTCCACAGGGCTACGGCTGCAGGCCTTGTGTGTAATGGGAACCCACAAATTATAGCTAGTTGGCCAGACGTACAGGTGGCAGCCAAGTCTTGAAAACATCTTCAGAAGTGGAGGCTATCTTGCAGGACTGAGCCTTTAATTTATGGAATCTGATGCTAACTCCAGGTATCGTCAGAAGTGAATTGAATTGTTGGATACCCAGTTAGTGTCTAGAGAGTTGGAGAATTGGTTTGTGTGAGGGAAAAAAAATCCCACATATCTGGTGTTAGAAATATTGTTAGCAAAAACAATCCATAAGTTGCCATAACAGCATACCACCGATTGGGTGGCTTAAGTAATAGAAATGTATTTTCTCAGAGTTGGAAGGTACAAGTCCAAGATCAAGGTGCTATTGGTTTCATTTCTTACTGTGTCCTCTCATGACCTTTCTTCTCTGTGTGTGGACAATGAGAGAGAGAGAGAGAGAGCGAGTGAGAGAGAGAGAGAGCATGAGCGTGTGCTAGCATACTACAAAGGTATAATGTACATTTGTTATACTATTTGAGAATACTGAGTTATGCTGCAGACACAAATAAAAGACAATTGTGATAGACAAAATTCATTTGATGTGTTAGGTATAGATAAGTAATTACTTGGTAGACGTGTGTGCTAAATGTGGATAGAAAGAAATAAAAGGAGCAAAAGTAATATTCATGAGTCATAAATATATATGAGCTACTGAGGTACTAAATATTCATAACAAATTAAATATATATGAGATAGTTAATGTCTAGAATAGACTAAATATACATGAGTCTTTAGTATTTATGAGGTCTTAACCACTCATTGGTAATAGCTATTGTGGTCCATGTGTCCTCGGCCCAAAACAAATATAACACAAATAAAACCAGTAGTTGTTCAGTAAATCAACTGGCAAGCTACAGCTATAGGCCAGGAGTACTTGTCCTTTCTGAATCCTTCTGGTGAAGCAAGTGTATGTCTCTAACCCAGGTCACTCGCTGACTATAACCCCTTTTCTGGAACCTCAACTCTAGTCCTTCAGCAGAGAACATTGATACGATAGAGATGCAGGATATTCAAACATTGCATAATGCAGGATTTAAGTAGTGTGGTCTAAATTCCTTGCACACTTTAACAATAGTGTTGTTAACTTATCCCATTTCGTTCCTCTTAAACTTTTCACTTTGCGTTTTAAGTGATAGCCTGCCTGATAATGTAATTGAAGTTTATCAATGCATCAAAGTAATTTCCCATATAACAAAAGACCATAAAATGGGAAAGCTTGATGTGTTCTAGAATTTCACTGACCAGTAGCCATTAATCATGTATGACTATTTACATTTAAAATAAAGTAAGATTAGTGTTTCATTTCATCAGGTGCATTGGCAACATTTCACATGCTCAATAGCTACATGTGGTTGATGAACACTGACAACTGAATAATGTATAAGAACATTCTCATCAGCCTAGAGGCCAGCATGGCTAGAGAGTGATGAGGAGGAGAATGGCAAAAGATGAATTTGGAGAGAAATGCAGTATTGGTGTCAGGTAGGAATTTGGGCACTGTGAAAAAAGTTTGGATTTTAAGTATGAAATACATCCCCACGTGTCTGTTAGCTTGTTGTACTGTTGTGGCTTGCGTGTAGCTGTGATGCTGAAATCTATACCACTGGTATCTCAAATACCAGCAGGGCCACTCATAGTGGACAGGTTTCAGCTGAGCTTCAGACTCAGACAGACTAGAGAGAAGGACCCAGCAGTGCACTCCCAAAAGAGTTAGCCATTGAAAACCTTATGAATAGCAGAGAGGCATTGTCAAATATCAGGTGGTGCTCTGTTCTGATGTACATAGGGTCGCTACGAGTCCTACCTGGCTTGATAGTGCCTAAAGACATGATACACATAATCTAGTTTATATTTTAAGAGGAATCCCTCTACTTTTTGACTGAAGAACAGACTCGAAGATGTACATAAAGGAGTTAACATAGCAGACTTGATCAATATCCTGTGTAAGCCCAGTTTACAAGATTGGTCCTTGCCTGGAACTTGGATTTGGGAAGGTTTCTACCATCCATCTGATAAGAATGGCTTGTTGTGTCTAAATTGGGCAATAGGCCTTATGTCCAACTTGGTCATTGTGGAGTGGAATAACAAAATAACATAAACTGAAAGGCATATAAACACTAGAAGTTTATTTCTCGCAGTTCTGGAGGCTAGGAAGTCCAGGATCAAGGATCTGGCAGATTACATATTGATAAAGGCCTGGCTTTCTCGCTCATAGATGCCATCTTCTTGATGAATCTTCACATGGTGAAGGGGAGGAGGGGTCTCTCTCAGGCCTCTTTTATAAGGACAGTAATCCCATTCATGAGGACTCTGACCCCAAGACCTAATCACCTTTCAAAGGCCAAGCTCCTAATACCATCACCTGGTGAATGAGGATTTCAACATATGAATTTTGGAAGGACAAAGACTTTCAAACCATAGTGATTCAGAACCACCTGCTTTCCTTTGAGGAATCTGGAATTTTGGTACCTATCAGGGAGAAGGTGAATGAGTAACTAGCTCCCAATAAAATCCCTGGGTGCTGAATCTTTAAGAAGATTCCCTGATTAGTAATATTTCACTTAATATTTTCATAATGTACTGTTGGGAGAATTAAGTACATCCTGTGTGACTCTACTGGGGGAAGACTCTTGGAAGTTTGAGCCTGATTGTCTCTGGACAGTCCTTTTCCCTTTGTTTATTTTACTTTGAATCTTTTTGTTATACTTAGTCATAGCTGTATGATTATATTGTGAGCCCCATGAATCATTAAAACTGTGGGTGGTCTTGGGGACTCCTGATTCAGAGGGGCAGGAGATAACCATGAAGAGGCAGTTTTAGCTGGGCGTGGTGGTGCACACCTGTAATCCCAGCGGCTTGGGAGGTGGAGGCAGGAGGACCGCAAGTTCAAGACCAGAGGCAGTCTGCATAACTTAGTGAGACCCTGTCTCAAAAAGTTAAAATAAAATAAAATAAAATAAAATAAAATAAAAAATTGGTTCTTTGTCCCCAACTCCCCAACTCCTTTTAAATTGTTAACATTAATTCAATTTACTAAGTATTTACCTGCCCATTATGTTCAAAGGGTGAAACCAACTATATATAACCCATCTTCATTATCCACACCCACCAAAACCTTTGTTTTTCACTTTAAATAGCTCTCATTTCTGTCCTTCTGTCTTTTCTTCAGCATTACTAGTCCCAATGTGTGTCTCCTTAGGTCTGTATTATTGCACCAGTTTAGCAAGTCAGTCTTCCTAATACCAGGTTCTCCTATCCTTAACCACA
This sequence comes from Pedetes capensis, assembly GCA_007922755.1. NCBI lineage: Eukaryota > Metazoa > Chordata > Mammalia > Rodentia > Pedetidae > Pedetes > Pedetes capensis. Next base: position 58,385 of record VMDO01007969.1, read on the forward strand.
GTCAACATGATCTAATCTTTCTTAATTATCAGTTCATTATCATTGTTATCACATAACTTCCTTTACCACAGTTTGCGGGCTTTCCCATGACCAAGCCCCATCCTATTTAGTTTAACCTCCCATTCTATCCTCCCTGACACTTCTCCTTTCCCTAGGGCCCTGCTGATCAGTGTGCTCAGTTGCTACCCCAAGGCATTACTTATATACTTCTTTCTATTTTTGCTCTTCTTATCCTTTTCTGACTCATTCAAAACCCATTCTATTTATAAGCCTTTCCTGACTGGCCTTTCCCTGACTGTACTACTTAATCCCTCTCAACCAAAACATTTAGAGTAGATGCTATACAATTTAGAATATTTATATGTATGTATCAATTAGGACTTTTTTTTTATTCCAAGTGACAGAACATCCAACTCAACTCAATTTATTAAACAATAAAAAGAAATTTAAAGTCAAGCGTGGTGGCTCATACCTGTAATCCCAGGGACTTGGGAGGCAGAGACAGGAGAATTGCAGGTTCAAGGCCCAAGGCAGCCTGTATAATTTAGCAAGTTCCTGTCTCAATTTAAACAAATAAAAAAGGGGGTAGGAGTGTAGCTCAGTGGTAGAGCACTTGCAAAGCATGTGGTAGGTCCTGGGTTCAGCCCCCCGCGCACACACACACACACACAAAAAAAAAAACAACCCAAAAACATATCTATGTACATCCCAATTTTTCCATAAGGGCAACATATGTGGTATTTCATTTCTCATCTTCCATTATCCTTTCTTCATACTGCTTCCCCCTTTTCTTTAGTCTGTTATCTTTCCCTACATAGGCCCTTTTTACTTTTATGACCTATATGTTTTAATAATGAATATATATTTAAATGGAACATCCACATATGAGAGAAAACATGTGACATTTGTCTTTCTGGGACTAGCTTATTTTGCTTAACATGATGATCTCTAGTTCCATCCATTTTCCAGCAGATGCCACAAATTTGTCCTTCTTTATCGCTGAATAAAACTCCATGGTGTATATATACCACAATTTCCTTATCCAACTCATCTGTTGATACCTAGGTTGATTCCATATCTTGACTATTGTGAATAACACCAAAATAAGCATGAATAAGCAGGTATCTCTGTGTATATATCTTCTGGTTATATAGTCAAAGGAATATAAGTCAATATATTCCTTTGACTATATAACCAGAAGTGGTATAGTCAGGTCATAAGGTAGTTTTATTTTTAGTTTTTTGAGGGACCTCCATATGTATTTTCATAGTGGCTGCACCAACCTGCATTCCCACCAGCAGGGTAGTAGGGTTTCTTTCTCCCCACATCCTTGCTAGCATTTGTTGTTTGTTTTGTTGATGCTACCCATTCTGACTGGGGTGAAATGGTATCTCAGTGTAGTTTTGATTTGTATTTCCCTGATGACTAAGGATGTTAAACATTTTTTCAGATGATTGTTGGTCATTTGTATTTCTTCTTTTGATAACTTTCTATGCAGGTCACTTGCCCATTTTTTGATTGGATGCTTTGTTTCTGTGGTGTTTAATCTTTTGAGCTCTTTACTTATTCTAGATATTAATCCCCTGTCTGATGTACAGGTGGCAAAGACTGTCTCGCATAATCTGGGCTGTCTCTTCATGTGGCTGGTTGTGTCCTTTGTTGTGCCCAAGCTTTTTAATTTCATGCAATCTCATTTATCAATTATTGCTTTTATTTCTGCACTGTTTGAGTCCTATTCAGAAAGTCTTTACCTATGCCTGTCTTGAAGTGTTTTTCCTATGTCTTCCTCTAGTAGTTTCAAAGTTTCAGGTCTTACATTAAGGTCTTTGATCCATTTTGAACTGAATTTTGTACAGGGGGAGGGGGAGGGATCTAGATTCAGTCTTTTACATGAAGATATCCAGTAGTCCCTGCTCCATTTGTTGAAGAGGGAGTCTTTTCTCCAACTTATATTTTTGACACCTTTGTCAAATATCAGGTGACAGTACCTGCATGGGTGGATTTCTGGATCCTCTATTTTGTTCCATTGATCTACATGTCTCTTTTTGTGCCAGCCCCATGCAGTTTTTATTACTATGGCTCTGTAGTATAATTTGAAATCAGGTATTATGGTGCCCCCTGCATTGTTCTTTCTGCTCAAGATAACTTTAGCAATTCACGGTCTTTTGTGCTTCCATATGAATTTTAGGATTGTTTTATGTATTTCTGTGAAGAATATCATTAGGATTTTGATGAGGATTGCATTAAATCCATAGATTGCTTTCAGTCATATAGCCATTTTCACAATATTAATTCTTCTAATCCATGAGTATGGGAGATCTTTCCACCTTATGGTGTCTTCCCCAATCTCTTTCTTTAGTGTTTCAAATTTTTCATTGTAGAGGTCTTTCACCTCCTTGGTTAGGTTTATTCCCAAGTATTTTATTTGTTTTGAAGCTATTGTGAATGAGATTGTTTTCATGCTTTCTTTCTTTGCCTGGTCATTACTGGTATAAAGAAAAGCTACTGATTTTTGTATATTAATTTTGTATTCTACTACTTTGCTGAAAGTATTTATCAGCTCTAAGAGTTTTCTGGTGTTAATTCTTCTTTAAAGGTCTTGTAGAATTCAACATTGAATCCATCTAGTCCTGGGCTTTTCTCCATTAGGAGACTCTTTATTGCTGCTTTGATCTCACTGTTCATTATAGGTTTGTTTAAGTTGTGTATTTCCTCTTCACTTAATTTTGGCAGGTCATATATGTCTAGGGATTTATCTACTTCATCTAAATTTTCCAGTTTTTTGAAATATAAATTTTCAAAATATTCTCTAAGGATTCTTTGGATTTTGTTGGTATCTATTGTAATGTTCTCTTTTTCATTTCTAATTTTCTTAATTTGAGTGTTCTTTTTCCTTTGTCTGGTTTGGCTAAGGGTTTGTCAATCTCATTTATCTTTTCAAAGAACCAGCTCTTTGTTTCATCAATTCTTTTTATTGTTCTGTTAGTCTTCATTTCATTAATTCCTGCTTTGATCTTTATTATTTCTTTCTATCTACTAGTTTTGGGTTTTGTTTGTCCTTCTGTTTCTAAGAGCTTGAGGTACATCACTAACTTATTTGTTTAAGCCTGCTCTGATTTTTTTTTTTTTTGTGTGTGTGTGTGTGTGTGTGTGTGTGTGGTACTAGGGGTTGAACCCAGGGCCTCGTGCTTGCATGCTTTGCAAGTGCTGGACCACTGAGCTGCACCCCAGCTTTTTTTTCTTTCTTTTTTTTTTTTTTTTCCACTTTTTTGAGACAGGGTCTTGCTAAATTACACAGACTGCCTTCTGGTCTCGAACTTGTGATCCTCCTGCCTCCACCTCTGGAGCCGTTGGGATTACAGGCATGCACCACCACGCCCAGCTTGCTCTGATTTTTTAATGTAGGCACTCATAGCTATAAACTTCCCTCTTAGAACCGCCTTTGCTATATACCAAAAGTTCTGAAAGATTATATTTTTGTTTTCATTTGATTCTAAGAGATTTTTTATTTTCTCTCTGATTTCTTCAAGTACCCATTGGTCATTTAATAGTGTATTGTTCATTCTCCATGCATTTGTATAGTTTCTGTGATTTCTTTTGCTGTTCATTTCTAGTTTTATTCCATTATGGTCCAATAAGATACATGAAATTATTTTGATTATTCTGTGTTTGTTAAGACTTGATTTAAGCTGGGCATGGTGGTGCACACCTTTAATCTCAGCAACTTGGGAGGCAGAGGCAGGAAGATTGCAAGTTCTAGGCCAGAGGCAGCCTGTGTAACTTAGTGAGAGCCTGTCTCAAAATACAGAGTTAAAATAAAGGTTGCGGGTATGGCTCATTGGTTGAGCACTTGCAAAAAAAATAAGCAAGTGTGAGGCCCAGGGTACAACTCCCCAATAGCACATACACAAAAAAAATTTGATATACGACCTACAATGTGATCCTTTTTAGAGAAAGTTCCATGTGCTGCCCAGAAGAATGTGTATTCTGTTGCTTTTGAGTAGAATATTCTGTAGATGTCTATTAAGTCCATTTGATCTAATGTACACTTTAAAGTTTCTTTTCTGGTTTTTTGTCTGGCTAGACTATCTATTGATGAGAGTGGGGTTTTGAAATTACCCACTATTATCTTATCTGGACCTATCTGTTCCTTTAAATCCATAAGTGTTTTTTTTTTTTTTTTAATGAAGTTGAGTGCACCAGTGTTTGGTGCATATGTATTTAAAACTGTTATAACTTCTTGGTCTATTTTTCCCTTTATTAGTTTTGTGTAGCTGCCTTCTTTGTCTCTTTGGAAGAGTTTTAACTTCAAGTCTACTTTGTCTGATATAAGGATAGCTACTCCTCTCTTTTTGGATTTCAGTTGCATAATATGTCAATTTTCATCCTCTCACTTTCAGTCTGTGGTTATTGTTGGATCTTATTTTTTAATTCAGTCTACTTTAGCTCAGTTGGTAGAGCGCTGTGCTGCAGTCTCTGAGGTCCCAAGTTCAATTCCCAGCACCGCAAAAACGGGAGAAGGGTCTGGCAATCCACTCCCAAGGCAATCCCAAAACAGCCATTGAAAACCCTCTGAGGGTCGCTATGAGTCGGATACTGACTCGACGGCACCTAACAACAACAACAACAACAACAATCTATGTCTTTTAACTGGAGAATTAACACCATTTATATTTAGTGTTATTATTATTGAGAGAGGTTTGCTGGTTCTTTTTTTCTTTGCGGTACTGGGGGTTGAACCCAGGGCCTCGCGCTTGCAGGCTTGGCAAGTGCTGGACCACTGAGCTGCACCCCCAGCCCACTTTTTTTACTTTTTGAGTCAGGTTCTCGCTAAGTTACAGACTGCTCTGTTTTCGAATTTGGGATCCTCCTGCCTCCACCTCTCGAGCCGCTGGGATTACAGACTTGTGCCATCACGCCCAGTGGTTTGCTGGTTCTTTTTGTTGAGTATTTTCCTGCTTGGTTCATATATTATTCATCCTTTTCTTTCTCCCTTTTTTATATTCTGGGTTTGCTGGGTTTTTGAGTTAGACATGATTGATTGTTTCTTGGTTCTCTTTTATTTGTCTGTCCCTCCCATGAAGTTTATCCTTTCCTGTGCTGTCGTCATGGAGACTATCTTTTTTCTTCCTGTGCGTATATGATTCCTTTAAGTGTCTTCTTTGGTACTGGCTTGGTGGTAATGTATTACTTTAGTGTGTGCTTGTATTGGAATGTCTTTATTTCTCCATCAATTTTAAATGACAACTTTGATGGATATAATAATCTTGGTTGGCAATTATTCATTTTAAGGGCTTGAAATACATCTTTTCATCCATTCCTAGATTTTTAGGGTTTGTGCTGAGAGGTCTGATGTAATTCTGATAGGTTTTCCTTCGTAAGTAAATTGTTGCTTTTCTCTTGCAGCTTTTAGTATTATTTCTATGTTGTGTAATATTGGCATTTTAATTATTATGTGTCATGGGGAGATTCTTTTCTAGTTGTATCTGGTGTTCTAAGCATCTCATGTGGTTGGATATACATTTCTTTCCCTAGATTTAGGAAATTTTCTGCTATAATTTCATGAATAAGTTTTCTATGCCTTTAGTTTTTAGCTCAGCTCCTCCTCTACCCCGTGGATTCTTAGGTTTGGCCTTTTGGTCATGTCTTAAAGTTCTTAAAACTTATGGTCATGTTCTTTTAATATTTTTCTTTGTCTATATCTGAATGTAATATGTCCTCAACCTTGTCCTCCATCCCTGATATTCTGTCTTCTGTTTCCTCTAGTCTACTGGTGATGCTTTCTACTATATTTTTTATTTGGTTTACTGAGTTCTTCATTTCCAACATTTCTGTTTGTTTGTTTGTTTTGTTTGTTTGTTTGTTTTGTTTGTTTGTTTTTAAATCTCAATTTCCTTGCTGTGTCTGGTCTGTCCAGCAGCACCAGATCAACAGATGAAAAAAACTTACTCAAAGCCAAAAATTAGAATCCAAGAAGCGGAGGGGGCTCAGTGCTTTAGGTACACTGCCTTCAGATGCACTGCCACCGAGACAGCTCTCAGCATCTCCTTTTATACATCAAGCAAAGGGAAGGAATTTAGGAGGGTCAAGGGTTAATGTGTACCCTATGGCTCAACAAGTCTTGGGGGACACAGCTGTGTTATTGATTATCTACTTTGCCATATCCTGCCCATTATATATAGGCAGAGGGCTTAAGAAAACCATGAATAAATGATTGACCATATAGGCAGAGGGGAAAATAGAAACTAGATGGCTTCAGGTCAAGAGGGCCAAAAGGACTGGATGCATTAGACCAGGGCTGTAACCCAGTGTGTTCACCTGGCCACACTTCCTCAGAGCTTCTCAAGCCATTCTGCCATCCCAATCTCCACATTGCTGAATTTCTCATCCATTTTTTTGAATTTGTCTTCCACATTGGTGACTTTCTGACCTAAGTCCTGTAGTGATTTTCTTACTTTATTCATTTGCTTGTTTGTGCCCTCTTTGAAGTCATTGACCATTTTTACAAGTAGACCTTTAAATTCTTTGTCTAACATTTCAACTGTTTCAGTATCTTTGGATTCAGTGGTTAAAGAATCATGCTCTGCACTGGGCACAGTGGCACACGCCTGTAATCCCAGCAGCTCCGGAGGCGGAGGCAGGAGGATTGCAAGTTCGAGACCAGAGGCAGTCTGTGTAATTTAGCAAGACCCTGTCTCAAAAAGTAAAAAAAAAAAAAAAAAAAAAAAAAAAAAAAAAAAAAAAAAAAAAAAAAAAAAAAAAAATGGGCTGAAGGCGCAGCTCAGTGGTCTAGCACTTGCAAAGCATGCAGGTGTGAGGCCCTGGGTTCAACCCCCAGTACTGCCAAAAGAAAAAAAAAGAATCATGCTCCTTTGGAGAAGATGCACTGCTTGCTTTTCCATGTTTCTTGTTTATCTGATTTGTGATTTGTGCATCTGTAGGGGTGGATATCACTTCCTGTTTAATTTGGAGTCTTCTTAGTGAGCAGTATTCTCTTAAGATCACAATCTCCAATGCCACTCCCAGAGAGGAAGACAAACCACTTTAACAGGTACAGCATATGACCAAATTTAATATACAAATACACTTAAAAAAATCACTTAATGGCTACTGCTGTACCACCAATGCCCATAGAACAGAGAATGGCAATAATAACCTTGAGTGAGCTATGAAGTTACAAAATATTTAGGGTGAAGCTATAAATAGTATTTGTCTGAGGTAAGAAGGAGAGCAGAGAAAGGGAAGACAGAGGATGCCTCAAGGGTGAAATAAAAGAAAGGAAAAAGATCTAGAAGGGAAATGAATGTTAAGAAGAGGGAGAGAAAGGAGATGAATATTTTTAAAAGATTGGATGATAAAGAAAAAATATATAAACAATTAGGTGAACATAGCGAGCAATAAGAAGTCGTAATCCTAAAAGATTCAAGGTATAGTAAATAGAAAAAGAGATACATTAACAGGCAGGCAGACAGAAAAAAACTTTAAAAAAAACTGAAAAAGAAAAAAGATAAAAATTACATTAGATAAAAGAGAAGTGAAGAAATGAAAATTAACAATGAAAAGAGAGAAAATAGAAGGGAAAAAATAAAAGAAGCTGACACCAGCTTGGTCCCTGAAACTCCAGTGTGTCTAGGAACTGAGGCAGGAGGATCTTGAGTCCTAGGCCAAAGGCAGCCTGTGCGATTCAATGTGATCCTGTCTCCAAGCAAAAATAAGAAAAAGGCTGAAGGTACTACCCTGTGGTATAGCAATTACCCCATGCAAAGCCCTGGGTTCAATCTCTAGCACAGCAGGAGGGGAAAAAAAAAGAAATGAGAAAAAGTACTAGAGGAGCTTCTTTCTGTGGCCTCTTATATTGGAAATTGTTAGGTGAAGGTGGTGGTTTGTTGAGGATGGAGTCTTTTTATCTGACCATGGCTCAGAGTTGACAGTCTCTATAGTTCCCCTCAGGAGACGGAATCATCTCTTTTCCCCAGGAGGAGGGGTTTGCTTCTGAGCAATTTTTCTGAGCCCCTTGCTGCCTGAATCTCTCAGCCTATCAGCATCCTGTCTCGTCTTCCACCCCACCCCCACCCCCACCCCCTGGTCACTACAACTGGGGCTGTAGCAGGTCACTCATTGGCTCTCTGTGGGTGACAGTTCTTTGTTTTCAGGCCTCATGGGTAGCTCAGTCTCACACAATAGCTTCCTTTTCAAGACTGAGCTTGGTCACAACTTTCTGAGAAATGGAGCTTGGGAAAGAGAGTCACTTCTCCAATGTTGAACCCCCCAGTCAGGAAAAGCCATTGAATCACCAAATCCCTGAAAGAATTCAAGGTCTTCAAGAATGTGGGCTTGTCTTGTGGGATGGCTAGTCTGATGACCAGACCTGTCTGGCTTACCTCTTTGGATGAGGACTCAGTTTCTCCTCTCCCATGAGAAGCTGCAGCTGGAGATGTGTCCTGATCAGTCCTTCTGGCTGTTCAGCTCTGTTCTGCAACCTTGGACCATCTAACAGTCTCCTCTGTGGTTTTTGCGCTTTGCCAGACCTGCTTTCTTAGGAAAAGATTCCATTCCTTCTTATTCTAACTCCTTCGTAATACCACACTGCACAGAGGCTGCCTAAATTTAGTCTTTCATCTTAAAGCTATATCTTTCATAAGTTAAATAAATTTGACTGAAGGGAGAATGAGTTGGACTACCTCTTTATTTTAAAGATTATTTTTTCAATGAAAATTGCTTCTTTTTATGAGATAAACATCCTTTAGCCAGGTGATAATGTTTATATTATAGAAATGGTATTTCCCTTTTTTTCCAATTAAACATAATTTGTGGATTATTTTACAATATAGTGACCTAGAAAGAGTACATTTGGTTAGTATTCTATAATACTATTTTTCGGTAAGTAAATTCTCAGGGAAGATTTCATATAAGCCCTTGGTATGATAAGTGAATTAGGGCTATTTATATGTACAATTATGTCGGTTAGGTCTTTCACAGTTGCAAATGTCAGAAGACCTAGATCATACTGGCTTCAATCAAAAAGGAAAACTTATTTTGCTTATGCGTATGAAAAGTTTAGCGCTGGTTGAATCCAGGGACAGATGATATCATTTGATGTCATTAGGATTTAGTCTTAACTCTTTCTTGGCTATTTCCCTGTTGGACCAGCTCTTCACTTATGGTGATAAGGCTGCTCACACTTCCAAGTTTAACTTTGTGTCTTCTCAGCGGTTCTGGTGTTAAAACAGTGTCTCTTTCAGAACAGTTCTAATGACTTCCAGAATTAAGCTGCATTGTTTGATTGGGTCATATAAGGGGATGTGCTTGTACCCATCATTGTTCTGGGTTTATGGAATACACTGATTGGATAGGCTTGAGTTATATACCCATAGTGGAGTTCAGAGGAAGTGTTTACCTTCTCTTGAACCTCATGGGCTGAGAACAGCGGGGAGGTGGCTTCCTATTAGAAAACTGGGAACTTGGCTGGGCATTGTGGCACACAAGCCTGTAATCCCAGCAACTCAGGTAGCAGAGGCAAAAGAATACGAAGATGGAGGCCAGAGGCAGCCTGTGTAATTTAGAGAGACCCTGCCTCAAGATAAAAATTTAAAAATGGGCTGGAAGTGCAGCTCAGTGGTAGAGTACTTGCAAAGTATGTGGGAAGTCCTGAGTTCAGGTCCCCCTAGTACCAAACACACACACAAAAACTGAGAACTCAAATAGAAGTTACAGTGGATGGTGGGCAGGTAAGGGCAATGGAATTCCGCTGTAAAACCAACAAAAAGCAAATCCTAGATCTGCAATAAAACTTTCAAATGTATAGTCATCCTTATTTTAATTCATTTAATATGCTAATTAGGTGAATTTGGCTTGCTTTCAAAAAAAGTAAATACTCCAAAGAATTTTGTTGTGTGGATTATCAATGTTTACATTACAAATTAAAACTGATATGGATCTCTCTCTCTCTCTCTCTCTCCCTCTCCTTTTTTTTTTTTTTTTTTAAGTAGCAGGGTGGTATGGCTGTACACCTACCAATAGCGTAGTTAAGTTACTTGGAAACTCCAATTTTTACTTGAGAATAATGAATGAGATCAAGTAACATCTTAGTATTATTATGACAAGTTTTGACCTCACTGGAACTCTGAAAGGGTCTCTGGGCCTCCCAGGTCAAAGGACCATACTGTCATAATAAACTTGCCCTTATTCAGAACCTTTTGGAATTCCTTCTAATTTTTTTTTTTTTTTTTTTTTTTTTTTTTTTTTTTTTTTGGTGGTACTGGGGGTTGAACCAAGGGCCTCACGCCTGCATGCTCTGCAAGTGCTGGACCACTGAGCTGCACCCTCAGCCCATTTTTTAACTTTTCTGAGACAGGGTCTCGCTAAATTACGCAGACTGCCACTGGTCTCGAACTTGCGATCCTCCTGCCTCTGCCTCCTGAGCCGCTGGGATTACAGGCATGCGCCACCGTGCCCGGCATTCCTTCTAAATTTCAATGGTTACCTAACCAACGGGATTTAGCTCAGTTGGTAGAGAGCTGTGCTGCAGTCTCTGACATCCCAAGTTCAATTCCCAGCACCACAAAGATGGGAGAAGGACCTGGCAATCCACTCCCAAGGCAATCCCAAAACAGTCAGCCATTGAAAACCCTATGAGGGTCGCTATGAGTAGGATACTGACTCGATGGCACCTAACAACAACAACCACCACCTAACCAACCACAGCAGTCTATTATTCTACTGTTCATAAGGTGTGGTTCTGAAGTCTCAAGTGAGAATTTGCATTTTAATCAACTCCCAAATGACTCCAAATTCTTTAATGCTGGAATAGAATGCTTTTCCGTTTTCCTATGAGTTAGCCTAAAGGGTATTTTGTAAAAAGAAGTGAAAAGTGCCTGAAGTTAGTATTTTCAAGCCCTCCATGCTCATCTTCCTAAAATAATATATTATTCACTTTACCAACTACTCTTCCTGCTAAGAAAAAGCCCCTAAATTAGGTATTATGTGTCAACAATCTACAAGTCAGTCTACAGCCATACCACCCTGGAATCCAATCCTGTCAGATCTTGGAAACTAAGTAGGGTCAGACCCGGTTAGTCCTTGGATGGGAGACTTCCTGGGAATACCACATGCTGTACGCTTGGGAGAAGTACCTGGCAGCCTACTCCTGAAACAATCAGCCATTGAAAACCCTACGAATAGCAGAGAAGTACTGATATAGTGCTGGGCATGGCAATGTGAGGGAGGGTTTCCACTCTGATATACATAGGGTTGCTATGAATTGGACCTGACCTGACACCATCTAACAACTGCAACCTATAAGTCAAGTGAGAATATTTTTTTCTCCTACATTAGAGTTACTTGGAATCTAAAGTGAATTTGAATAAAGTGAATGTTAAGTGTTTCCTCAACTGAGAAAAACTATTTTAAAGCCTGTTTTTGTGTAAAGTAATTGAGAAGTCAAGTGTAAACACAAATTTTGAAATTTAACCTACCATTTGAACTTTCTGGTGTAGTTTTGTACATTATAAAAGTTTTCATGCAAAAACTGACTTATGTCAGGAATTGCATTTGTTGGTAAAGGACAGATCTAACTACAGGGCTGTAAACAAAGATGAGTTCGTTTTTCTCATGTAACAGGAAGTCCAGAGGCAACTTTTTACTGGCATTGGTTTGGCACCTAATAGTTATCAGTTTCCTGTTATTTTCTTAACATTCTCAAAATGGCTGATGGAGTTTTGGTCTTCACATCCACGCTGGCAGTAGGAGGAAGCAGAGGAGTACAAAAGGACAATTTGTTTTATGTATTTTTTTCCTGTTTTCTTTTTAAAGAGCATAAACAGATATTCCAAACAACACTTTTTTTTTTTCAGTACTGGGGATTGAACACAGAGCATTGCACAAGCAAGGCAGGTACTTCACCACTGAGTCATACCCTTGCCCCTTTTCTATTTTTTATTTTTGAGACAAGGTCTTACTAAATTGCATAAGCTGCTTCTAGACTTGAACTCATGATCCACCAGCCTCCACTTCCTGAATTGCTGGGATTATAGGCATGGGCCACCTTGGCCAGGCCCCAATCCACACTTGGAATATATCATATTCTTCACATCATGGGCCCCAACTACCATTTGTATCTGTGTTTACATCTATATTCATATCTGTATTTGCATCTGTATTTACAGCTGCTCCCCATCACACAAATATCACCTGAGCTCTACCTCCTGTTAAATTAGCACACATATATACCCTGCAAATAGAGTCCTTTAAGTTGAGCTCAGCGCCACTCCAAACTCATTACTGAAGAAAAAGGGGCTAATGATTATTGAGTGGCTGTCTTAAATTGGTCTGCTATTAAAAAAAAAAAGTCATGGACTGCATGTCTTAAACAATAGACATTTGCTTCTCAAGTTTTAGAGGTTAGAAAGTCTAAGGTGTAGGCCGAGCATGGTGGCGCACGCCTGTAAAGCGGCTCTGGAGGCAGAGGCGGGAGGATCACAAGTTCGAGACCAGAGGCAGTCTGCGTAACTTAGCGAGACCCTGTCTCAAAAAGTAAAAAAAAATGGTCTGAGGTGCAGCTCGGTGGTCCAGCACTTGCAGAGCATGCAGGCGCAAGGCCCTGGGTTCAACCCCCAGTACCGCAAAAAAAAAAAAAAAAAAAGAAAAAGAAAGAAAGAAAGTCTAAGGTCAAGGTGCCAGGCAGTTTGGCTCCCTGGGGAATATTTTCTGGGTGTCAATATAGCCACCTATTCACAGTGTCCTCACAAGAGGGGGAGAGGGAGAGGGAGAAAGAGAGGGAGAGGGAGGGATAGAGGGGGATGGGGGGGGAGAAAATATAAATCTGTACTCTTTCTTCCATTTCTTTTAATTACACTAATATTAAAGGGGATATAGGTTCATAACCTTATCTAAACCTAATTACATCTCAAAGGCCCCATGTCCTAATACCATCACTTTGAGAGTTAGTGCTTTAACATGAATTTTAGGCAAACACTGTGATAGCAGGCCTAGGTCACTTCAAAATCACTCTAGTTCCTTGAAAAACTAGCCCTTAATAAAAGCTGATAAGGGCAGGTGTGTCATGAGATGGCTGGGCCTGTGGAAGGGCTAAATTAAGAAAAATGGTGATGCTAGATAACTTTGTAAATGGTCAAATTCAGGGAATTCCTGCAAATGGCTAAACTCTGGGAAATGCAAACTTACTTTGTACCCCCACCCTTTTATCATAAAAAAAAAAAAGTTTCTGCTTCTATAATTCTGCTTCTCCTCCCCCATCCTATAAAGCCCTTAACCACTGTGAGTCCGATGTTGCTTTCTGAAAGTCCACTCCCGGGACTGAAAGTAGCCGGCCTGCCAGTTTAAATAAACTTTTCTGCTCCCCATCTGTTTGTCTGTGTCTCGGAGTATTTTTCTGGGGTCGAGCCGCTGGGTACAATACACAAACATTGACTCCATAATATTATATCCCTTTCCTCCCCCAATTCATGTTCTTCTCTTATGCAAAAATACATTAAAGCCATGCACTATGGCATGCACCTGTAATCTCAGCAACTGGGGAGGCTAAAGCAGGAGGATCACAAGTTCAAGGCCAGCCAGCCTGGGCAGCATAGCAAGACCCTGACTCAAAGTAAAAATTTACAACATGCTTTTGAGGGTACAGATATATTACTTGCTTCCAAAGTATAATTGTCACATAAGCATAAAATGGGTATTCTCATTACAAAATGGAGAAATCAGAATGAAGAAATAGGTCTCCAGCTAGCTTCAAACCTTAATGTTGTTAGGGGCTATCAAGTCAGATCTGACCCATAGTAACCCTCATAGGGTTTTCAATAGCTGACTATTTTAGAATTGCTTCGGAAGTAGATTGCCATGGAACCTAGCAAGGCAAATACCAGTGATAAGGTTTGAAAGCACTCCTCCTTTGTTTGTTGCTCTGCCTTTCTAGACCCATGGGGGCAATATTCTCACCCTCAGGACACACTGGGCAGTGGTCCTATTTCTGTGACTGTGTGGGTGGGGCTTATGCCCCCAAGATTCTGTGCAGTGGCTGTGTAGCTTGTTGAACCTGAAGGAATACCATTTTCCTCTTGTCCTCACTTTAGAAACTGAGGTGGCAGCTCCAATAATCACTGAATTACCTTTGGGGTCATCTTTTTGTTGTCTTGAAGAATGGTGTACATTTACTCCTGAGGAGCTTTATGGTCTGGTCTTGTAGGATCTAAGAAGCCCAATAAACTCCCTCATTTTGTCCCATCTGTATTCCCACCAGTTAAAACTGGTGGTGTTTCTGTTGGGTGGCTGATTAGGGCTTTTGCTTACACTCATACTAACCTCTTTATCAAATGGTTCTTCTGTCACTCTTAATGTTCTCTTCAAAATAAACTTCCTCATTTTTTGCATTTTGCATAGACTGAGAATTTTTCAAATCTTTAAGTTCTGATTCTTTTTTGCTTCGCAATGTTGTTGTTGTTAGGTGCTGTCAAATTGAGTCCAACTCATAGCGACTCTATGTACAGCAGAATGAAACACTCCCCAATTCTGTGCCAGGCACACAATCTTATTTATGTTTAAGTCCATGGTTGTAGACATTGTGTCAATCATCTACTGGAGAGTTTTCCTTTTTTCATTGACCTGCTACTCTCCCAAACATGATGTCCTTCTCCAGGGATTGGTCTCTCCTGATTACATGTCCAAAATACGTAAGACACAGTCTAGCCATCCTTGCTTCCAAGGAGCACTGTGGTTGCACTTCTTCTAGGACAGATCTGTTGGTTCTTTTGGCAGTCCATGGTATATTCAATATTCATCTCCAGTACCATAATTCACAATACCCTTTTCAATTCATCCCTTCATACCTTTTACTATAAGCAGTGAGAAGGAACTAAACCACTACTTCAACATTTTGCTTTGAAATCTCCTCAGTTAAATACCCAATCTCATTGTTCCCAAGTTCTATCTTCCACAAAACATGAGCACACAGTTCAACCAAGTTCTTTACCACTTTATTACAAGGATCATCTTTTCTCCATTGTCTAATAACATATTCCTCATTTCTATCTAGTGAAGCCATACTTCACTAGTATGGCTTTTATTGTCCATATTCCCACTAAAGTTTTGTTAATGATTATTTACATCTTTTCTAAGAAGATGGAAGTTTTCTCTCCAGCTCTCCTTTTTTCTTTCTTAGTCCTCACCAGAACCATCACCCTTAACATCTGTATTTTTAGCTAGGTGCCATGCTGCTCATCGATAACCACAGCTTTTCAGGAGGTGGAGGCAGGAGGATCACAGGTTTGAGCTAAAGGCAGCCTGTGCAACTTAGTGAGACCCTGTCTCAAAGTAACAAAATTAAAAAGGGGATAGGAGTGCAGCTTAGTGATGGAGAGCTTGCCTAGCGTGTGCATGGCCCTGGGTTCAGCCCCTAGTACTGAAAAATAAAAGAAATCCATATTTCAGAGCTGGGTGCGGAGGCGCATGCCTGTAATCCCAGCGGCTCGGGAGGCAGATGCAGGAGGATTGCAAGTTCGAGACCAGAGGCAGTCTGTGTAATTTAGTGAGACCCTGTCTCAAAAAGTAAAAAAATGGGCTGGGGGTGCAGCTCAGTGGTCCAGCACTTGCAAAGCATGCAAGTGCGAGACCCTGGTTTCAACCCCCAATACCACTATATATATATATATATATATATATATATATATAATATATATATATTTCCAGTATGCACCTCAAAACTCCTCTAGCCCCTACCCATTACCCAGCTCCAAAGCTATTTCCACACTCTTAGATATTTGTTACAGCAGCATCTTACTTTCACTATCAATCTGGGTTCTCCAGAGAAACAGAACTAATAACACACACACACACACACACACACACACACACAGAAATTGGCCCACAGTTGTGGAAGCTAAGCAGTCCATGATCTACAGTTCTCAAGATAGAGACTCAGGAGAGCCTATGGTATAAGTTCCAGTCTGAGTCCAAAGGCTGGAGATTCAGGAGCTGGTGATACAAGCTCTAGTCCAAGTGTCCTAGCTCAAAGACAAGGAGGCCAAGAGGGCAAGTTCTTCCTTACTCTGCCTTTTTTTGTTCTACTCAGTTTTCCAGTGGATTGGGCAAGGCCTACCCACATTTGGGAGAGCATTCTGCTTTATTTGGTGTCCTGATTCAAATGTTAATCTCATCTAAAACACCCTTGCAGACACACCCAGAATAATGTTTAACCAAATATCTGCACACTGCTTGGCTCAGCCAAGTAGACACAATGTGGCCTAGCAGTTTCTGTCATAAAAATACTAGCAAAAACAGAGTTTTCTTTCTTTCTTTTTTAGCTGTTTTTTTTTCTTGGTTATAAAAATATCCTTTTAATTACACAGATGTTACACAGAAACAATAAAACAAATGCTTAATTCCAAGCAAAAAATTGGTCTTCTGTATTGGAAATTTTTAATGTACAAGTTAATGTGTTTCATTCTGAAAAAATATGGAATGCTTCACGAATGTGCATATCATCCTTGCGCAGGGGCCATGCTAATCTTCTCTGTATCATTTCAATTTTAGTATATGTGCTGCCGAATTGAGCATGCAAAAATTTATTCTTATGTCAGGATATTTTATCTATTCCAGTGACTTTTTTTGCATATAGTGTGTAAAATCAGGACCATTCATTATGTTTTGTTTTGTAATCTACCCTTTTCTACTTAAAATATACACTTTGAACACATTCTATCACAAAATGTTCATCTATGATATTTTTAGTGATGACATAATAGTCTGTTGAATGGATACATGATATTTTTCAATCAGTTCCTATTGTTGGACATTTAAGTGGTTTCCATTTTTTTCTGTATTATAAGCAACTGTTATTCCCTTAGTATCTCTTCATGTTTTAATTACAAAAGCAGTGCATCTCCTCTCTACATAACTAAAACAAAATTTTGTAAAATAAAAAGCAAAATTCTCTTTTATTTACCAGTTCTATTTTCCAACACGTCTATTCCCCATGAGACAACCACTATTAATAGTTTACTTTGTACCTTTCTGAATTCTTTTGGTTTTCTGACTGATTTTTTTTCTTCTCTTTCTATTCTATTAACGTGTAATTTTTTGTTTTCTGCTCTTGTCATGCTCAGGCTCAAGCTCTTTGGCTTTCTACTTAGTTTGGGAAACCAGACAAACAAATCTGCTAGAATTATGTGTAAATTGAGACAAAATAATTTATGAATGAAGGCCTCATATCTCTCCAACTAAAGAGCATGAAGTTGGGGCTGTGGGTGTGGTTCAGTAAGGCTTTGGGTTTCATCCCGAACATTGCTAAAAAAAACCAAAGCGTGAATTCACTGGTTACTTTTTCTAATTGCATTTCAACTACTGCTAAGCCTATTAAAGTCACATCTTGGGACTGTGTCAGACAGTTGGAAAAGTAGCCTTCAAATAAGTGAGGTATTACTATCTTTACTTTTCATAATCTAAGGGTGTACCAGTTTAAGGAAAATTTTAGTATTAACTTTTCATGTGTTTATACAACTGATCATGACAGAAAAATTCTATAAAATGAGAGAACAGGAATATGTGTATACATATATATATATATATATATATATATATATATATATATATATTTGCATACACACACACACACTGGGGATGCCAAAAACTGTATACACATTTAAAGAGATGTTATCTGTGTATTAGTTTTCAAACTTGAATCAAGTTATGGTAGCAGTGTGTAGTATGACATTCATGTGCATGTGAGACAGAAGTTAGCAGAACACACATATGACACATTCTTGACATAGCACAATGGAAAGTTTTTGTCTCAAAGATGTATACACATTTTTGGCACCTTCTGTATGTGTATGGGTGTGTGTGTGTGTGTGTGTGTGTGTGTGTGTGTGTGTGTGCGCATTTACTCACTTGGTAGATATTTATTGAGTACCTGTCATGTGTCAGGTACTGTCTCTTCACCCTATTTTTGATGCTTTCACAAACACTGTTTAAGAAGTACTAATAGTGCACTTTATAGTCTTCTTTGGTTTGATCTTCCCTTCAAAATCTGCTTTTGAGCATTTTGTCTTTCAGAAATATGTGATGGTAAACTCAGTTCTCTGTTGATCATGTGTTGGTACTTGGCTTCTATATATTTCTCTGTATTTTCTTGCCACTGCATTGTCATTACTCTCCAACAGACCTGGCCACATTCAGCTAATAAGCAAGAGGAAAATCCCCTGACTGCCCAACTAGGTGGATATCTAGGGCATTTAGATTCCCTACAGGCCCTTTTGGTAAAATTAAGCTTAGAAATCCAGCATTGCAATTCACACCATGTCTCATGCTTACCACTCCCTTTCCCTTTCCTCTTCCTTCCTTTCTCTTTCTCTTTCTTTCTTTCTTTCTTTCTTTCTTTCTTTCTTTCTTTCTTTCTTTCTTCTTTTTCCCTCCCTCCCCCCTTCCCTCCCTCCCTCCCCCTCTCTCTCTCTCTCTCTTTCTCTCTCTCTCTCTCTCTCTCTCTCTCTCTCTCTTTCTTTCTTTCTTTTCTGCTCCGAAAATTGATAAAATGCCAGGAGTTTGGTTAGGAGTGAGTAGGCAAATCTGGAATGTTTTTAATCCTGTGTTCAGTGTTCTTGGTAATATTAGAAGAGCAGCAGAGTCATGAATCCAGTCATGCTCTTGGCTAAAGCAGCCTACCCTGACTTAAGTGCTCCTCACATGAAAAAATACCTAGGGCTTTAGTTGACAGTAAACACAACCTGGGCCAGTGATGTGACCTGGCTGCCAAATCAAGCAAATGTGATCTGAACTGGCATTAATGGAAGGCTAGTGGCTAGGACAAGGAAGGTAATAGTCTCAAGGTGCACTCTGCAGACGTCAGATCACACCTGGAGGATGGTGTTTCCTTCCACATTTTAAGAGTGATGTTGACAAGTTGGCATATGCCCAGGTTTGGTAACAGGATGATGAATGGCCTATAAACTACATCTTTTGAGGGACAATTGGAGAATTTGGGGTGGTTTGCCCTGGAAACTAGAAGACATGGGGTGTGGGATAACTATTCTGAAACATTTGCAGGGCTATCATGTTGCAGGGCTATCATTACACTTTTCTGTGTAATCTCAGCAAGCACAATTTAGATCAGGGGGTACAATCCAAAGTAGCTGATCATGTCCCCATAAAAGGAAGAATTTTCTAGCCCTTATGAACATCCAGAAAATAGCAACTCTGAAAGGTAGTAACTTAATAACTGTGTGTGTGTGTGTGTGTGTGTGTGTGTGTGTGTGTGTGTGTGTGTTAGTGTTAGAAAAGTACTGGCTGACCAAGCATTGGAAGATTCATAAATAGATTGGAAAGTGTGGAGAGAATGACCTGATCCAAGATCCTTTCAGATTCAAAGATTTTAAAGACAACCCTTTATTCAATCTATAGCATCTACAGCATTATAATTCAAAAGCATCAATTCTTCTCTTTCCCTTATTTAATGTCCAGCTTTCAGAAGCATATAATGTGACTGAAAATACCATGGTATGAATCAGGCATGCCTTGATCTTCAATGTGACATCTTTACTTTTCAACCCTTTAAAGAGATGTTTTGCCACAGCTTTTCAATACAGTGCATCTTTTGATTTCTTGACTGCTGTTTCCATGGGTGTTGATTGCTAAACCAAGTAAAACGAAATCTTGAACAGCCTCAATCTTTTCTCCATTTATCATGAAATTGCTTACCATGGAGTGGTAAAAGAACCAACAGATCCATCCTACAAAAATTGCAACCACAGTCTGGCGTGGTGGCGCACGCCTATAATTCCAGAGGCTCGGGAGGTGGAAGCAGGAGGATCACAAGTTTGAGACCAGAGGCAGTCTGCGTAACTTAGTGAGACCCTGTCTCAAAAAGTAAAAAATGGGCTGAGGGTGCAGCTCAGTGGTCCAGCACTTGCAAGCACAAGGCCCTGGGTTCAACCCCCAGTACTGAAAAAAAAAAAAAATTGCCACCAGGGTGCTCCTTGGAAGTAAGACTGTATCTTACATATTTTTGGACAAGTTGTCCAGAGGGACCAATCCCTGGAGAGGGACACCATGTTTAGGAGAGTGATGGCCAGCGAAAAAAATGAAGACGTTCTACTGGATGGATTGACACAGTGGCTGCAACAATGAGTGTAAGCATAAAAAAAATCGTTGTATGGCATGGCATCAGGTAGTGTTTTGTTCTGCTGTACATAGGGTTGCTATGAGTTGGACCCAACTTGATGGCACTTAACAACAGCAATAATGACAAACCTTTAGAATTTACCTCCTAGGCCCCATGCAAGTATTAACCACAGAAACCGTGTTAAAATAGACCCTAAAGTAGGATATCAAATATAGATGGAGAGAAAAAAAACTCACACCAACATTCTGTTTTTTCTGGTGGTTATGGATTTTGTTGTATGAAGTTTTAAATAGTAGTAGTAGTAGTAATGTGTGTGTGTTTCCAAAACACACTTAATCTTTTTTTTCACTTAAAAATTTTGTAGATGCTCGGTATTCTTTGTTTCTTTTGAGTCTTCTGGACCTTTTGATACTAGTATGTTGTTATCAGGGTATAATATTATGACAAGATTACCCTTATTATTATAAGACAGCATTTTGAACAATGGCAGGTGATACTGACATGTCAAAGAACCAACCTGAGGGACAACTGGTCTTTAGAGTTCATTAATCATTAATAATATAGTAGCATCTAGTAAAATGTGTACATTAGTATATCTTTCCACTTCTCAAAACTCAGTGAACATTCTCACTTACCAATGCAGAAAGTCAGTTTGGAACTGTTTGCCTATCACAATCATTGCCGGAGCTAGTTCTAGAATCCAGCTCTATTATTCTTTCTAATAAAAAAAGCTACCATTTTCTCTTAATAGTGGGTTTAGAGCCTTACTTGAATACAGAATATGTTCTCTCTCCCTCTCTCTCTCTCTCTCTCTCTCTCTCTTTCTCTCTCTCTCTCTCTTAACTATAGTGAGTCTGTGGAGTAGGCTGGCAGGTTGTTTTGGTCAAAGCCCAAAGGTGGCCTCTAACTTAAGTGCTGTACGTAGTTGATCTTCTGTCTTAAAGAAAATCATCAAACATTACTGTGGATGTCTGAAAATACTTAATCATCTCCTTGAAAATAGGGATGGGATCACTTACTCCAAAAAAGTTCTAAGGATGTGGAGAGGATGGTATTTGTCAAATGGAGAGGATTTAACTGGCAGTGCAGCAAAATGCCTATGAGATTAGGCTGAATTAGAAAGAACTGGGTTTAAATGTCTGTTCTGCTGCCTACTACTGTGACAGCATCATCTCCTGGAGCCTCAGTTTCCTTATGTGTTAAATGCAAACAATAGTAAGACCTATCTTTGGATGCTGTTAGAAGATTAGATATGATAATGAATGTAAAACATGAACACTATGCCGATATTTGTTTGTTTTTACAGTATGGGAGGGTTGAATCCAGGGCCTCTCACATACTAGACAAGCATTCTATCACTGAGCTACTCTCTTCAGCTCCCTTTTAATATATTTTTATTTTCAGACAGGTTCTCACCAAGTTGCTGAGTCTCGCTATCCTTCTGCCTCAGCCTCCCATATCACTGGGATTGCAGGCATGCACCACCATGCCCGGCCAAACAACTTTCACTATGCTACTTATTGTCAGCATAGTTGTTAGGTGCCCTTAAGTCAGTGTCCAGCTAATAGTGACCGTATGTACAACAGGCGAAACACTATTGTCATGCATGACAATAGCATAGTAGATACGGGATAAAGCCTAGGCAGTGGTATCAAGCTGTATCAATAATCAGTAACAATTCAACAGAGCAAATGCCTAGTAAAACCTAGACTAGTACCGACCTCTGAGAATACAAAGCTGCCTTACACCAGGACCTTGCCCTAGTCCTCAGAGAACAATATCCATAGGTTGCTGTGGAGGCCACCCTGTCCAGCCTGGGGCTCCAGGTTTTAGTCTGGAGATTTGTGAGTATTGACTGAGTCACCCAGGCCAAAATAGTGGGTGCAGTCTCTGTGGAGAGGCAACAGCAGAGCTAATGTACAGATCTCTGAAGGAATGAACAGTAAGCCCGCATCCGTGTTGCCATAGTTGTAGGGCTAGTCATGTAACCTCTCAGAACGCCGGCTTCCTTATGTGTAAAGAAAAATAAGTAAGACTAGCGTGGCGCATATCTGTAAACCCAGTGCTTGGAAGGCTGAAGTAGGAGGAAAACGAGTCCGAAGCCAGCCTGGGTTATATAGAGAGACCCTAGGTGAAAAACGAACACAGACCAAAAATTAACAAAAACGCAAACGAGAAAGAGAGAGAGAGAGAGAGAGAGAGAGAGAGAGAGAGAGACAGACAGACACACAGAATGAGAGAATGAGAATGAATATATGAATGCCTATCTACTTGTGAGGATTCAATAAAGTTTTTTGTTTTTGATGGCTGATTGTTTCACGAGGGGCTACCTGGTCCTCCCATTTTTGCGGTGCCGGGCAATGGAACCCAGGGCCTCAGAGCGCGGAGAAGAAGCACTCTATCAACTGAGCTAAAATTATGAATGGTGTCATTCCAAGAATAATTCATTTCCTGCTCGTTGGAATGAGAACGAGGTGACAAAGATTTATAAGCCACTGTTTCAGTCCTAAAGAACTTTAAGAGAAAGAAGCCTGGGCTGGTTTCACAGTCCCAGACGTCGTGACGTCACTTGGTCCGCACCCTCGGGGGGCGGGGGACCCGGGTAGTCGCTGGCCGAACGAGGACTCCCAGAGTCACGTGATCTTCGACCCGGCTCCGCCCCTCTCCCCCCTCCCGCTACCCAGATCAAGTGGGTCTCTTGTCAGCTGC
Organism: Pedetes capensis; assembly: GCA_007922755.1. NCBI lineage: Eukaryota > Metazoa > Chordata > Mammalia > Rodentia > Pedetidae > Pedetes > Pedetes capensis. The sequence goes on from VMDO01007969.1 coordinate 81,216, forward strand.
GGCAGCGCCTGGTGCGCGTGCGCCAAGTGGAGCGTGCTCTGCGGCGCGGCCCGCGGTAGAGGCGGTGCAATAGGGCAAGGGGGCGGCGGATGGCTCTTCGGGGCCCAGCGAGATTGGGGCCCGGCTCCCGCGGGCCGTTGGATGAGGCTGGGGTGGCGCCCGAAGGGCGCGAGGCAACGACCCGAGTGGCGGTCGGAGCTACGCTGGAGGACGATGAAGAGGACGATGGTCGCGCCCGGGGCCTGCTGCGCTGGGACGGTTTCTCCGCCTGGCTGCACTGCGTGTGTGTGGTGGGCTTCGACCTGGAGCTGGGCCAGGCGGTGGAGGTGAGGCCCGGCCGCACCCTGTCTTCACGCTTCGCCCCCGAGTCAGGGCGGCTCCAGCAGAGCGGGTGGCCCGCGGGCCGGCCGGCCGGGACCCCAGCTGCCGCGCATCCGGGCGTGGCCGGCAGCCCCTCCGCGGGTGGGTCGGGCTGCGGTTCATCGACCCTGCCCATGAGAGGATCCTGGGCTGCGACTAGGGATGAAAAGTTCTCTCTAGGCCCCTCCTAAATACTTGTTGATGTTCGTCTTAAAAAAAAAAAGTATATATATATATATATATATATATAGAATATACTCGTCACAGGAAAAACTAAAAGCGTTAGCAGCCTCAAGAGAAGGCTACAGGCAGGATGTTTATTTGGGACTTTTTCAAGAAGGGAGCCATACCCCTGGCATGAACTATAATAACGGAACTTGCATATCCAAGTTTTCAGTCTCATAGCTTGTTTTGTCAATTGCAGTAACTCATAAATAAGCATTCCGCGCAGTCCGAGCCAAAACGTTTACCTCGGCATGCATTTTCTGCCTTGATTCTTGTTCCCCGTTTCTGGTTTTGTTTCCTTTTTTTTTTTTCCTGCCTTGGGATCAAATCCAGGACCTCGTGAATGCTAGGCAAATGCACCTACCACTGAGCTACATCCCCAGCCCCTGTCTTCTTTCATTCTTTCTTTTGCAGTAATTGGGCGTTGAGTCCCAATACTTTGCAATTGCTCTACCCCTAGGCTGTACTCCTAGCCCCCCCCCCCTTTATTTTGACGTAGGGCCTTGGTAAATTATTCAGGCTGCCTCTGGTCTTGAACTCATAATCCTGCTTCCTTCGCCTTCTGAGTTGCTGAGATTGTAGGCATGCGCCACCCTCCCGATCTGTTTTTTTTTTTTTTTCCCCCAATACTGCTCTGGAACTCTTGACCTGAAAGCTAATGTCAAGATGAATGTAGGGAAAATCTTTTGCTTGTGAATTTGTCAAGTTTCCCATGCTGTGAAAAGATCTTTGAATCTTACTCGTTTTTGACATTGTTTAGGGTCCTTTTTATAACATAAGAGTTTGTTTGACTTATGCATCCAAGGAAAACATTATTAGAAGGACAGATGTTTACAAGTTTTTGTTTGTTTTTTTTTGTTCTTTTGGTGACAATAACAGATTTTAATCTCACTCTAACTTTGGTGGCCTAAATTGACTAAGAAAATTGGCCAGGTGGGTTGTTCCAATGGGAAGCTACTGCTTTTGTATTCATCCTGTCCTCTTGGGTTTTTTGTTATTACACAGTTCAACAAATGTTACGTTTCCACTAAGATCTAGGATAGTTACTGGATATACTAAATACAAAGATACACTCTGATGTGTGTCTGTAGATTGAGACTACAGTTTAGTGGAGAACCAAGAATTAATCTCATTGGTTAATGGAGCCAGATGAAGTGTCTGACACATAGTGGCAGTCAGTAAATACTTGTTGATAGAATGAGTGAATACCTGAGCAATTTTTTTTATTGTATCATTTTTTTTCTTCTCTTCTTTTTGTGGTACTGGGAGGTTTAACCCAGGACCTCACTGAGCTGCACTGCCAACACATTTTTTATTTTTTTGTCTTGAGACAGAGTCTTGCTCAGTTATAAGGGCTGCCTCTGACCTTGAAATTGTGATCCTCCTGCCTTAGTTTCCCTAGTCACTGGGTTTACAGATGTGTGCCCCTGTGCCCAACTTAATTCTTTATCTTATCTTTTGGGAACCACAGCTTCCAGTGACTTCAAAAATAACATTTATAAGCTGTTTATCATTTACATTGCATTATTATTATTATTATTATTTTATTTATTGAGACAGTATCTCACTGTGTAGCTCAGGCTGCTTGGAACTGGTAACCCTGCTGCCTCAGCCTCTCAAGTCCTGGGATTACAGGCATGCACCACCACGCTAGGCTTGATTGCATATTTAAATAGCTGAAGAAGATCTTTTTGAATCTTATCATTTGGAACATTCTTCATAATGTGAGTATTTTTTTAACCAAATAAATGATGCTTAACATAGTTGAGGGCTGTAAAAATGTGAGTCATTGAAAGACTTATTTTGAATTTCATTTCCCATAGCATATATTGTACAGTTTTCTTTAGGTCGTTGTTGTTGTTGTTGTTGTTGTTGTTGTTCTTCTTCTTCTTCTTCTTCTTCTTGCTTCCTCCTCCTCCTCCTCCTTCTTCTTTTTTGCTTCTTGGACCTTTTAAAAATATATGAGCACCATGAACTCTCCATTAGAATAAAGCTGTGACAGAATTCTCTGTATATTTCCATGGCCCATTTATTCCATTGTCCCAGATTAAAGATCTCTGCTTTTAGAAGGTATAGGATGAGAGTGGGGAAGATTCTTTTATAAAGGATCCAAAGAAAGAGAAACATGTTAAAAGAGATACAGAACAATTTTGCCGTGGCCCTGTGGCATCTGATCCTGTTAGATCTCAGAAGCTAAGCAGGGTTGGGCCTGGTTAGTACTTGGATGGGAGACTGCCTGGAAACACCAAGTGCTGTAGGCTTAGGAGAAGGACCTGGCAACCCACCCCCAAAAATCAACCCGCCATTGAAAACCCTATGAACAGCAGAGAAGCACTGACAATAGTGTTTCCCCTGTTGTACACAGGGTTGCTATGAGTCAGATACTGACTCAATGGCACCTAACAACAACAACAATTAATATAAGAAAATTGTTGAAAGATTTTTGTGCCCCTATCCATGTTGAAAATAGATAGGAATAGAGCCTGGAATGGGACTAGAAGTGTAGACACATGTTGGAGAAGTGAGAGATAGTAGCTCCAGCCCAAGATCCTATAATGCATAACCAAGGGAGCTCAAAAGGAAGACTAATTAAAGAATAGGTATAAACTAAGTGGCAGATCAACAACAAAAAAAGGAAAACGCTCTACCAGATGGATTGACACAGTGTCTGCAACAATGGGCTTAAACATAAATAAGATCGCGTGCCTGGCACAGAATTGGGGAGTGTTTCGTTCCGCTGTACATAGGGTCACTATGAATTGGAATCCACTTGATGGCACTTAACAACAACAACAACAACAAACTAAGATTGGAAAGTCATATCCTAGAACCTACCAGTGTTATCAAAAAGGCAGTTATTGAGATTTAGGCTTAAGAGAGATTGAAGTGGTTCTTCTGCTGTGACAGAGCCTGCATTTGGGGTGGGAGTGGGGAGTGTAGCTCAGTAGTAGAGCACTTGCCTGGCATATGCAAGGCCTTGTGATCCCCAATACATAGCAGCAGTGAGGGGGAGCACATTTTTGTATATTTCTTACAAATATGTAAACAATGCCATTTAAGGGGGTTCCCTACTAAAGAGACTGAAATAGTAATCAAGAACCTAGTCTCTAGAGCTGGGCTACCTAGGTTTGAATACATGTGACTTTGGGCAAGTTATTTAGTTTGTCTGAGCCTCACAGTCCTCCTCTTTATAATAGGATAACAGTACCTGTATCAGCATTGTTGTGAGGATTAGGTAAATTAATGTTGGAAAAGCATTTGGAATAGTGCCTGAGACATAGTAAGACATATTTAAATCTTTTTGGATGGCATTGATTTTCTAGAAACCCTCTTTTCCAATGAAGTGTATCACTGACTTATGTGAAGTTGAGCCTTAGCTTTCTCACTTGTAAAATGAAGTTGAGCTACTGGAGTCAGTGCTTTTTGTTTTTAATAGGCAAACTTTTGTCTCTGTATAAATCAAAATCTGATTTGGAACCTTAGTGGCTAATGTAGCTGAAATGAGGCCTGTGCGTATTTGGTGGTAGACAACAGAAACTAATTTAAACTAGCTCAAGTAGGAAAGGGGAAGTTGGTGTATTTAAGGACACAGATGTTTCAAGCTACTCAAGTACAAACACAGTGTTGCTTCAGAAAATTGAGAGAGCCCAGGGAAACCTCTTGGTTTTGATTTTATTCTGTAGCTATTGTTCATGCTTTATGCTCCTTGCAAACTGACTTTGGTTTCTCTGTCTTCATGGCAGGTTTAAGTTGTCCTTTTCATCTCCATTATTGAAGAGGATGAACCTTTTACACTTGTTCCAAACACTAGCGGAAGATACTCAGGCTTGGTTGGGGTAGATTTCTCCCTTTTCAGGTTGAAGACCTGGGCTAGGGTTTAGCTCAGTTGATAGAGTGCTGCTCTGTACTTTTTGAGGAACTGGGTTCCATCCCTAGTACCGCACAAACAATCAGACATTGAAAACCCTATGAGGGTGGCTATGAGTCAGACACAACTCCATGGCACCTAACATCAGCAGGTTGAAGATCTCTGTGGGTGAGGAAGTGATTCACCTTGCATTAAATGTTAGACATCTGTAGAAGGCCTGTCCTAAGTGAGGGAGATGTCAAGGAGATCTTTTGAGCTGATAAGATACTGAAAAGGGTGTTGACCACTCACCTTTTCCCTTGAGCTGTTCTGGAAGCATCACCACAGAATCCAAGTGTCCTCTGAAACAAGGTTGAAACTCCTTGGATTTTATATACTCTTGTCCCATCTAGCCTGAAATTATCTGACTGGAGTAAAGCCATAATAATCAGAATGCAAAATTGCCTCATTTTTTCCATTTTTTTTCTTGAATGAGAATAATATGCCCATTGTTAAAAACTTGGACAAAAAAGGTAATTATGAACACCAGAAAATGCCACTCCTAATGCTGCTAAGAGGCAATTTCTATTAATATTTGGCATTTTTGTTATTGTCTTTTTTTATATGATTTATATCTATCAAGGATTGATTTGTTCGGAACAAAGACCTTGAAGTAAAGGGATTGTGAAGATTCCCAGCAGTCTTTTGGAACCCAGGTACAGGAAGCAGGGAAGAACCTCATGGGATTTTAAAAGCCCCAGGCTTTTGCCTTTGTCTCTGGAGCTGTGTGATATTTTGTCTTTGGTTTTCTTTGCATGTCATTCCATTTTCAATGCTGAGGCCAGTTTCCTCTGCAAAGTCTTAGTTCTGCTTCCGTATAATTTGTGCTTGACTTTGAGTTACTATGGTACTAATTTTAGCCAAATTCTACTCTTTTCTTCTGGAATCAGACTGAAGCTTAATGCAAATACTGGATTATCTGATGGCTCAGCAGGGGTCAGCCCCTTTTGTTCATTCAGCCATGATCAGAAGACAGAGTTTTAGGAAAAGTAATGACCATCCAGGCTCACCCTTCGAACAGGAAGAGGAGACCCTGCCAAAGCATGGGATGGGCAGCAGTTCCTCAAACATATGTACAATGTTGTTGTTGTTGTTAGGTGCCATCGAGTCGAGTCCGACTCATAGCGACCCTATGTACAGCAGATCGAAACACTTGCCGATTCTGTGCCAGGCAAACAATCTTATTTATGTTTAAGCCCATTGTTGCAGACACTGTGTCAATCCATCTGGTGGAGGGTTTTCCTCTTTTACATTGACCTGCCACTCTTCCAAACATGATGTCCTTCTCCAGGGATTGTTCTCTCCTGACTACATGTCCGAAATATGTAAGACGCAGTTTGGCCATTTTTGCTTCCAAGGAGCACTCTGGTTGTACTTCTTCCAGGACAGATCTGTTGGTTCTTTTGGCAGTCCATGGTATATTCAATAGACGTCTCCAGCACCACAATTCAAAAGCATCAATTCTTTTTCTGTCTCTCTTGTTCAATGTCCAGCTTTCACAACCATATGATGCCACTGAAAATACCATGGCATGAGTCAGACGCACCTTCATCTTCAATGTGACATCTTTGCTTTTCAATA